>JAOWBB010006933.1:0-15407 GCA_028565995.1 Ricinus marginatus
GAATCTCCCCTGAATGCAGTGATTGATAACCACTTTATGCAGAAGTGCTTCGGCGAGACGGATTTCCGTGTGCAGGTCTTTTCGGGCCCTTTTGTCCAATTTCCTCCGCTCGCGGAAGGTTCTCGATTTGGTTAGGCGGGCACCGATTGCGGCTTAACTTCGCGGACCCCGCAAACCCGCTCCGTTCGAACGTTTTCTTGCGTGCGGGCGGCAGGAATTTTTCGCGGGATTTTCCTCCCCGCCTCGGTCCGGCTTTTTTTCGGGCAGCTCTCGCAAGGCGTTCGGCCGAGGGAACCCGCCGGAAGATTGCGGGGCTCGAGTTCGGAGCCCCGTTCCACGTGCGGGAGGCGAGGGGTTATTGCCCGAGAGCGCCCCAAACGGGGGACGCCGCAAAAGACGGAACCGGGGCGGGGTGATTCCGGGAAATCGCGCTGTTCTCGGAATTTCAGACGCGAGAGCAGTGGCGAGCGGTTTTTCCCGGGAAAATTCCGAGAAGCGGAATTAATCGTTTCCAGGAATTAATCGTAAACAAAGTGGAGCCATTTAAATTTTCCAGCGCGTGCAGAATGCGGGGCTGAACCTCATTCGGCAGCGGGGTCACTCCTGGGCATGCCTCGCATTGGGTTTCAGGCAATTTCAGGTGCGATTTTTTTCCAAGGTGTTCGATGATACGTCGACCACTTGGAACGGTGATAAAACTCGATTTTACTTTTAATAAAAATTTAATTTTAATATGAAAAATTAATGTGAATACTATAAATAAATTTTTACATTAGGTAACTATTTTACCAAGTCAAATAAATTACTTTCTCACGTGTAAAAAATGTAAAATTGCACGTGTATGAGCCAAATTTCGATTTCTTTATTTTATTTATAAATTTATATAATTAAATTTCCTTTATTCAGCTTCGGCTAATGTCGACGATCCATTATAAATCGACAGTTCCACAGTTTATGCCGCTAGTACGCTTCGTCCTTAAGAACTGCCTGATTTGGTAAAATGCGACTTTCGCCCGAAAGGAACTCCCTCTGCCATTGCGCGAACACGGCAAAGGCATCAACAGCGATTCCAATTTTGCGCGTGTAAACGTCATGAAAACGCTGCGCGACCGATGGCCAAAAGTGATTTATGGCCGGTTGAATTACGATAATCGTCCACTCGGCGCACAATTAATTTTAAACAATGGCCCTTCGCAACTCTCTCGGGAGAGAAACGTCGCTGAATCGTCGAGATCCACGACCCGGTGGAGAATTAAACAAATCGCTTCGGCGTCGGACGAGCAATGGGTAGCAAATAAGGAAAATTTCACGATGGAAACTCACTTCTGAAGCGTAGAAAGCTGATGCCCGGATAATTCATCAAAGTTTTCCGAATTGGCAAATGATGAGCCATTACCTAATTGACTTTTTGCCGGGCCCGCAGAGATTTATGGCCAACCTCTGGTCGCGCAATTATCCGGCCACGCGGAGGGGCAATTAAAGAAATTAAGAATTATTACAATTGAAGAAAGGAAGGAAGGAAAGACGGACGAATCGGGTGAGCAGACCCGAGGCGGGGCACCGGCTTCGCTCGCTTTTTTCGGTGCTTTGCGGCACCAGCAAAATCAACGGGAATGCCCGTTAAAAGCCCGTAAATAATGTTACAAAACGCCAGGACAAGGTTTTAAATGAGTTCCTGATTATTCTACTCTTCTTAATTATCTCCAGAACCTAGCTCGTTAGAAAAGATCCTGCTTGTTAAGCCGAAACTTAGACGGAAAATGCTCGCTCCCCACTCCGATTGCATTACGGTCATATTATTTATTCGTTTGTTTGTGACCATCTCGGAATACTGGATTTTTTGGTGTGTTTGGAGGGAATTTGAAAAAAGAAAAAAAAATAATAATAATAAAAATAAAAAGCGAGAAAGGTAAAAGAAAAATATTTTTTCGATAAAGCAAGAGAAACAGGAGCGGAATTAATTGAAAAATCTTGTCTTTAGGCTAACGTTGTTCGGGGCAGTGCATTAAATTGTACCGAAATCAATTTACCGTATGTTAATGTGAGCAAAGGAACGAACTTAACCAGTTTAAATAAATTAATTTGCTTTTTTTTTTTTTTTTTTTCTTTTTTAAGTAATCGGTTTTAATTAATTCATCCCCAATCCCTTGCCACGGCCACGCAACGAGAACAAGCCTGGCGGGGAGCCTGGCCGGGCAAAACCTAAGCCACGATGAAGGATTATGATAAATAGGGAAAGAACTCGACTGACACATGTCAAAGAGGCGAAATGCTCCGCAAAGTATCTGATAGATCGTGCTGGAGGAAAAAATTTTTGGCCGAGCTGACCCCTGCTTTTGCGCCTTCGGGACGGTCGCGGAAATGGTCGAACCGGAGGAAAAACCGAAGATTTACTCGAGGAAGTGCGAGAGCCGGAGATTGCACTGAGGTGCATTAGCGGAGGGCTGGAACGCGAGCGATCCAGCGACGATGACGCCTGAGCGTCCTCTTTCTTCGCAACCTTCCGCGGTTCCCGTCCGGACAAGGGAAAACCACCGGGAAGCGGATTTCCGTTGGTGCAACAGCGGGAACGACGGTAAAAAATTTATTCGAAGAGGAAAATTCACGAAATGCAAACAAACGTCTTGTTGCCTTTCCTCCGACTGATGTTAATTGGCGGTGGAATAATTACCGGTTTAGTTATTTTAGTTTTTCGATTCGCGTGCTCCGGCGCCTCCCATGGAAATCCACTTAAAAATCATCTCGATGCCACCGGAAGGGATCCGGAAACCTTGCATTCCGGACAAAGCTTTTGATTCGTTTCCCTTTTACAGCATCGGCGGACGGGAGATTGCATCTGCGATCGCCGGCGAAAAGCGAGAGTAAATATTTACCGATGGCATCGCTCGGTTAACTCATCGGTGGCATTAAAACTTCTGGACAATGCAGAACAAGCATGTCATGGTCTAATCCCACGAGAAACGTGCCCCGCATCGCATTCCCTCTAATATTTATGTGATATCGACGTATGAATTAGATGCGATGCAAGAGACAATTTCACTTGCTCGTAATCTCCAGCGGATTCCAGTCGACGCTAATGCAAAGTTAAATAACCGAAATCGACTCTCGCCGACCGAACGTGGAGAAGGGAGTCGGTGAATTGACTCGACCCGCCGCTGAACGAGAGATGCGGTTTTTGAACGGTTCCGGCGTGCGGCGCGAGAAAGGTTTCGTTCTGCTTTTTTCAGCGCAGCGTTCGCCGCGCGCTTTCCGTCCGGAGCGAGAAACGTTTCGAGCTGTTCGAAATCCGGGGGTAAAAATTTAAGCCACCTTCAGCATTTCGCATTCCGAAGATCAACGGGGACGGAGGAGCGTACGAAACGCGTCGACTGCCTCATCCTCCGGCGACGGGCGCCGTGGCGTTCGCCATCCGGGAGCGAGCAGGCCGCCGGATCGATAAAAAAGGAAATTCCGTCGCTGAGCGATGCGAAAATGGGAGCCGACGCCTGGCCGGAAGTCGAGGATCGCGAGTTGAGTGCGGGCCGCGACAGGAGGAGCAACACGAGCAACGCGAAGAACAGGGCTCACGTTGTTGCCAGCCTGCTGAATCGTCTCCATTCCCAGGCGCGAAATTATGGCGGCGATCGGTACGCGTTTGGCGTAAGATGTTAATTATTGTACATAATCGCAAGCGTTCGGCTGCAAACCGAAGATTTAAATAAATGAAAAAATAACTTTGCAGTAACGAAAAAAAAAAAAAAAAGAAAAAAAGGTGAGTTACGATTGGGATTATCGTGCAGAATGCCGGGTTTTATTTTTTTTTCTGCCGTCCCATGCGATGGTGGCAGAAGAAATTGAAGATTTATCGCCACCCACGGAGGTTTTTTATTAAGATGGTAGCAATTAAAAAATGATTCGGATAGAGTTTAAAAGACAACGTCCGGAATGCAATAAATACTACAATTACTTTGAAAATATGGCTTTATAAATTTTTTTTTTTTCTGAGGTGGAAAGAGAAAAAAAAAAGAAAAAAATGCGCACGTGGATAAATAATTTTTCTTGTCTTCGAACCGTTTCCAGTTGCGGCAGAAGAGCCGAGTGCGCTTCGCTCTTCCGGCGCGGAGCGTCCGGCGTCCGGACGGCGGAAAAGGTTCCCGAGCGATCCCTTTTCCGGAAAAGTCCCTCGCTGACGGGTTGTCCGGGATCCGGTTGCACGCCTCCCACGTGAGAAACGTCGAGTTTCGGTCCTCCGCCAAAAATCCGGTCCGTCCCATTTATGGAAGCGGCTCGAAAGTGAGTCGCCAAACACCGCCAAGTCGAAGGTCTACCGGGGGAGGTGGCTCGCGTGCGGCGTTCCTTAAACCGCAAAAGTGAGTGAATTGAATCGGAGTCGGCTCCCGGAGGCTGGAGGCCAAATGCGATTGGTCACTGGCGATTTCAGGCACCGACACATCCGCTCGCACGCGCGGGGAAATCGCAGCCTCGGCAACGAAACGGGGAGGAGCGCAGACGCGACGCGGAAAAACGCTTTCGACGGACCGAAGCGCAGAAGGGAACGCATCCGTCGCCTCCGATTATACCGAAACCGAATAAAATATTAACGCATCCCGTTCGCAGCGTCATGCGTAAAACGTATTCAGGCCGATGACGAAGAGGGCAATGCATTTGCGTTCGTCGGACGTGGGGGTGAAGAGGCGACGCCAGCGCTCGGGGAGCGTTGCCGTGCGGATCCGCTCTTCGGCCGCGGCGGGGAGGCCGCGTCGGGTTCGCGCTGCCCCGAACGAAAACTTCGGGATCGGACGCGGGAAAGCGGAGGCCGCGGACGTGGCAAATCAGGGAGGCTGCGACCGGACGGCAAGTCACGCGAGACGGACGCAATTCCGAAATGCACTTCCTCAGCTGAGCCGAGATAATTATTGAAAAAATGCTTAAAAAATGCACCATCACGGGAGACCGCGGTTTTCGAGTGTTGACGCTCTTAACATAATAATATAATTCATGCTCGTTGTGCCTCGTTACGTCGGGTTTTCCACGCGAAATCGTTCGGACCTCGCGTTCTTCGAGCGGCTCCTTCCTCTTTTCGAGGGGATTTTTGACCCGCACATCGCTTCGAAATCCTCGTTACGAACGGGGCAAACCCGAGAAAGCTATTAAAAACAATAATTCAGACGCCGATAAAATCGCATCGAATCAATCGGGAATAATTAAAAAAAGAAAAAAAAACCATTGAATGGTAGAACAAAGGCCTGAAAAAAAAAAAAGAAACCTGCGAAGTCGAGCCTCTATGGTCATGCTTAAGGCTCCCCAATCCGCCTCCTTTTGCAATCTTACCATTTATCTATTGCCACGTTGAGTTGAATTATCCGAGTGCGCTTCTCTCCACTCCCATTTAAATTATCCTAAACTTTCCGGAGATGTGAGTTATATTTCATGGGATACGTTATGAAAATTAGAGGAGGAGCCGCGGGATTTATTTAAGGTTAAAATGTCGCGTTTGCAAGCCATAAAGTGTCCGATGACTGCCGTCGATTGAGAGCAGTTCATGGACCTTTCCTTTTTTTTCCTCCTTTTACCGCAGATTATCTGATGGTTTATTATATTATTTTTCAAAGGAGGAAACTGAAGGTTTTCTGAGAGATAAGGCGACCGGTGCGGGACGACGGATACGTGCAGATTTTTCGGTTTTTATTTTTTTTTTATCCCCCTTTCAAAAGGCCACCGCGGATCCAGCTTTCCGGCCGTCTCCTTATCCGATCGACAAATTGATTGCTTTAAACTGTCAGAATGCATAAGGCGGTGATAAACGACTTCGGTGTCCGCGTCCCGAAGGCAATCACCGGGCGGGAGGGGGGGGGGGGCGGAAAAGTCCGAAACCGAAAAATCTGACGGGTTTTCCGGGGAACCTCGTTTGGGTTCCTTCGAAGCCCCTCCGATCGGAGGACTGTTCCTCCCCGGGGCTACAAACCGAGCACTTGTTCCGCCGAACGTTCGCCACTGGAATTGCCGCCCGCAGTCGTTCGCGTCAGCGAAAGCGGTTTGAGGATCGTCCGAGGGAAATCAGCGGCGCGCTTCCAAGGTCCCCGGGAAAAGGTTTCGCCGTCTCGATGGGCGAAAAATGGAATTCGCCTTTTCACCATTCGCGCCTGCCACCGGATCAGCGATTTGAGCGAGAAGTTTGGGAAGGAACGGCAGAAATAATGGAAGAAAACGACTCATCAGTGGTGCCATTATGTCACAATGTCATATTCATCTGACGCCTGAGGATGACGCAACGAAATTGGTCCCGAACCAGGATGATGCAAGTGCCGCGATTGTGATTCCGGTTGTTATGGATCCCGGATTGAGATCTTATTAAGACGCCTGGCGATCGAATTTCCCGCACGGGTGATCTGAGCTGCGGTCCCTCGGATGGGAAATGCCTTTCTCTTGTAGATCGGGAGCGGTGGATTTTCTTTTCCTTACTTCAACCGGGTCGAATCCCGGAAGCCGGAGGATTTCCCGGGAGCGATCTGTCCACCCGGTACACTCCCGTGCTTCGCTGCGGGGCTCGGAACTGCCTTGTGAAGCGGCAAGTCAAAGGCGCGGTCCAAAGACGCGTTGCGAGGCTGCGGCTGAAACGGACGAAGCCCGCGCGCGTCCCGAGTCCGCGGTTTGCCTCCCGGACGTCGCCTCGAAAGGTTCGCTCGGAAGAATTTTCGCAATTTTTAGGATTCCGGAAAGCTTTTGGGCCTTCGTCGATTTTCCGATCCCACGGATACCGGAGCGTCAGTGAAGCCGAGCTTCCTGCCCGCGCACCGCACGCTCTTCGATGGTTCGCCGTCAGGTTCCGCGACCGGGATGGAAATTCCTCGTGGGGCGGAGCAATCTCCGAACGCAAGCAGTTGGCCATCCTTGCGTTGCGGCAAAGGAGGATGAGGCTTGTGCGGCAAAGATATACGGAGGAATTGCAATTTAAACGGTACCGGAGGTGACCTCTTCATACAATATTATACTTCGCCTCGATTCCCGTGTATCCATTTTTCTTTTTGTTTTTGCTCGATTTTTTTCTACGTTCCCCGCGAAGGAATGCAAATAATGAGATGTTGAAGGTACGAAATCGGTACTTATCGAAAACATGGTTCTGCCACACCTCGTTTTTCATCCGACTGCAACAAGATCATATTTCAGAACGTACCAGCGCTATTTGCTTTATCTGGAGCTTCGACCGAGAGCGAACGAAAGCGGCTCGAACGGAGGTGCATCACTCGGGTCCCCCGTAAACCGACAGCGGGGAGGATCGTCCGAAGACTCGTCCCTCGCCCCAGAGCGAATGGGCTCGCCCGGACCGAACCGGCTGCTGCCACCCCCGACGACGATCGCGTCGAGAGCGGATTTTAAGTGACGCCAAGAAGAAGAGATAAATTTTTCTTTTTTGGCCCGCTCCGAAACCGGTCAGTTCTCATCCGACCGAGTAAACATACAAATCGGAATTAAAGGAATCTACTGGAAACCGCAACAGATGGATGGACCGCGAGACCAAGAGCCATCGGATGTATCGCGTAGTTGCGAGATAAAACGCTTGTTGCGAGCGAGTTTCCGCTCAAGCGAGATAGATTGATTCTCTTCCTCGACCGGTACAAGGGCCCCAAATTGGCAGGGCAAGAAAACGGTCGACGTGCCCCGACGCCGTGCAGCACTTGCTTTATTCGCCTCACCCGAATCAGACCTTCGATGCCGGACCGATTAAGGCAAAGAATGGCAGTAATAAGGTTCGTTAACTGGCGGGTAAGTTGCCCTACCAATCAATCTGTCTCGGTGTTTAAGCTTAGCGTGATCTCGCATTGTAAATACGGGGTTTTTAAACATTATGGCGATTCTTACGAGAATTTATGGCAATTCTATTGGAGCTGGAGTATCGCGGTGCATTTGCTTTCAGCGCTACAAAAGTAACTCCCTCATTATTTATCGCGGTCCCCGTTTCGTTCTCCAGATCGCCGCGGCTTCGTCGACACGGCACTCGCAAGTGGGTGCACCCGCCGTCCATCGACGGAAGGCGTCCCCGCGGTCCCGAAGACGACGAGGGCGCGCGGTCATCGGGAAAGGGGATTTTCCCTCTTCGTGCCGTCCGCCTTGGAAACTTTTGCCGACGCCGGGAGATCGACGGCAATAAAAATGCAATCTCCGAACCGGATGAATTAGATGATTTTGCAGTTGGGAAATGCGCGCAAATGAAGTTCCCGAGTACCAACCTGACATTCCGGGCACGATTCAAATTGCTCGAATCAACCGAAAAAACAATTACGAAGCATCCTGCGGAATATTACGTACCTGGAAAAAGAAAGAGAAGGAACAATTTCCATTAGCCGGTTTCTTTTCCGCTTTTCCTGTCTTTTCCCGCCCTCGCCCCCTCCACCCCTTTCCAGCCACCGGCAGCGGTCACGATTCTCGGTCGTTTTCTGCTTGTTCGGCTAATTTGAAATTTCGGACTCTCCCCAGGAGCGAGGGTTCCGGTCTGCCGCGGTCGGGTGCTGCTCGTTAAGCTAACGAGCAGCACTCGTCGGGCTGTCTCCAATTAACCGCAGTTTCTCACGGCACCGTCCTCCGGAATGATTCCCCGTCAAACGATGATTTGGCAGATTGGGCGCGACATAATTCAACGCGTAACGACCGGAGTTCGCAGACTTCCGAGACGGGCAAGAGCGGATTGGGTGGTCTCCGCCGAGAAAATGCTTTGTTATCGCAGCAGGAAGAACCGAATTCAAAATGGACAGAAACAAAAATCGTTCATGCTTCGCCGCTTGTGCGGAATGTAAATTGAAAAATGATTCGGAGTCATTTATAATCCGGGAGTTTTTGTCACTGGCAAAAAATCTGACGCGCGCACTCCCCCCCCCCCCGCGGGGGGGGGGTGGCGCTCCTTCCCCGCATTTTCTTTTCTTCCCTTTTGCTGCAGCGAAATCAATTGCGGATGGATCGGCATCGACCGGCACGAAACTCGGTCGGGTTGGAAACCCGAGCTGTTGTACGTCCAATGCGGCTGCGGTTGCTGCAGTGGTGTGCTGTGCTCCCCGAAAGGTTATTTGTCGGAAACACGGCGGCGGCATTTCTTGCTGCCATCGTGTTCGGACTGCCATCGGGAAAACAAAAAAAAAAAAAAAAATAAACTAGTTATTTGTTGGTGATGTGTAACAGTTATTTCGTGCTTCCGCTTTTTCCAGGATCATCACCGAAAATGACAGGGCGCTGGAATTGCCGGACTCCGAGTCTTTGCCACCGAAAGTAGTGCAACATAAAAATGCGGTTTCCGCTTTTCTTGTCCTTTTAATTATGGCGTCCGGAAATCGTGGATCCAGTCAACTCTCGGGGGGGGGGGGATGTTAGGAAGAAGCTGGAAAAATGGCGAAAACTAAGTTCCCCCGAACAAAAGATCGATCACTGAAGCTCAAGACGGCGTAAACGAAGAAAATGTATTAATACACTGAATTAATTACATATCTGCGGGTATTAAGTGATTTGCAAATTGAATTTTTCAGTTCTTTGTCCGCGTAAAAAAAAAAAAAAAAATGTCTTAATTACATCGATATTATGCATGTAAATGACAGCCATCAGGGCTCAGCTTTCGAACACCCGACCCCGTACCTTTGACATTTCTTGTCCATTCATTTTAGGTTTCTGTTAAACAAGATCGAAACTGAAATCTGTCGCATTTGCTTTCCATCCGTTTTCCATTTCAGGTAGTGAAAAATCGTGCGGATTAACAATTTTTTTTTTTTTTTTTCCATTCGGAACCGCCTCTCGACCTTCCAGCGAGGCGAGAACCTTCATCTGCTGGAGACGGAGAGGAACGTTTGAACATCCTTCGAACCAAGTCAAAATTCAGGATTCCGCGATCCCCCCCCGGGGGAAGAAAGGGTGGCGGGGATAGGACCCGATTAAAAAATCCACGTCAAACGAAGTTTGATTTTCATGACTTAATCTTGGAATCAGGTATTCAAGGTGTGCTCGAACGAGGTTCGACACTTGCTTCATCTGGCATTATTGCGTGACGCCGAAACCGCGTCAATGAATCGAGATGCGTCACCATTTTCGCTTTTTCTCTTTCTTTTTTTCCTCCTCTCTCGAAACCGATTTTTTTCCGTGACGGAAACGGCAGAAAGGTTCGGTTCTCCCTCACCGCCGGCGAATCCGCGACCTTTCCACCCTTTCCTGACCCGGTGCCCGGTTGCTCTCGACGAAGATCCCCCGGAACGGGGGAGAAATGACGCTGGACGCTTCCCCCCCCCCCCCACGCAGCCGTCGGCTGTGTATTTCTTCGGGCAAAGCTCACGGCGAAAACGAAGCGGATTGCGGCCGTCTGCCTTGAGGGCGGTCGCTTCTGCCGCGGCAAAACCCAAGCGTCTCGGGGGGTTTTTTTTTTTTTCCCCGCCTCTGCCCCGCCGTTCGGAGCGAAAGACGCGGAAAACCCAGCGGCACGATCCGAAATCGGGAGGAAAATAAAGAAGATGATGAGAGCCAAAGTTGCAGGAGCCGTGCATCGTTGCCAGGGCATTTTAGTCGTAAAAATCATTTGCAATTAGTTGCCGTATGCATCATTGGTCCCTAAATGAAATTCTTGCATGTTTATTAAGTATTTGCGGACGGAGATGAAATTGTTACTTTTCTCACTGCGGAACATAGAAGGAGGATGGACAAAATCCACGATAAATCATTCGGGAACGACTTGACATTATAATTACGTCGACTTGCCTTCGGTTCGGCTTTCGAACGCAAAGAGTCGGGCCGTCTGCGGACGCACAGAATACGCATCCGGAAACCCGTAAGTGCTTCCGTTTCGCGCGGTCCAAAAACTCAACGGTGCAAAGGAGCGTCGGGTCGGAACCTTTCTCTTCGAAAATAAAGGACTCCGCGTTTCGATTCGGCACTCCCGCTTCGCCGGTGATGTTCTGCGGTTTGAAGGGAGCTAAAAAAGTACCTGTGGGGGGTTTAAACAACCTGACAAAGAGTAATAATTAGTTTGCGGCAATGATTTAATCCGATTTCTTATTCTGAAGTGTGGTCAAAGCGATTAAAATCCAAATTAAAATAAGGCGCCGGCACGGACTTCGTACGAGCTTTTTCGACCGGTCAAAACCGGGGAAAAACTTTTTCCCGAGATCAGTAGTTTATCCCCGGAAAATTAAATCGCCTTAGCGAATTTTTTTAGCCAATATTTAAGTATAATCTTCGAAATGCTCGCAGAATGTCGAGCCCCAATGAATTCCGATGCTCCTTTTGATTAATTGGCTACACTGCGGAGTGAAAAATTGGAGTTATTAGCAATGCGGGTGCCTTGGTGTTGGATTGTTTGTCGTAATAGATTATGGCCGCGCTAAAAATGTTCGGGAATCGCTCGCGCATCAATATCCGTCCAATTAGGGATTTTTTTTTTTTTTCCGAGGGACGGCGAACGGGGAAAAGAAAATTTCAGAGATCCCCGAGATGCGGGCGACGTTAGGGGAAGCAGAGGCCTCCGCGATCCTCGACCGGAGAAGCCTCCGCTCTCCTCGGCTGCAAGAGGCCTCCGCGATTTCTGCAAGCTCGCCGGGGAAGCTTCGATCCTTCTTCACCGCTCCTCCCCCGTTTTCTGGCGGGGGGGGGGGGCTTCGGCGGGGAATTAATACCCATCCCGAATAATCATTTTGTCATTAATCTAATAGCATTTAATAATCGCCCGGCTTTTCAGCGTCGGCTTCGACGTTTCATTAGGCGGTCACCTTGAGACGCCGACGACTCCGCGTTCCTCGGAGAGGCACCGAGAAGAAAGCTGCGCGAGGCGCGGGCCATTAGTGCGCATTCGGACAAAGGGAAAAAGAAAAAGACGTGAAAAACAATTTGTTCGCTGAAAGAATTCGGGGATCTAATGGCGTCTGTCCGCGCAGCAAAAAAAAATGTTCGCTTAGCAGCGTTTTTTGCCATTGTCCCAACAATTTAACGAGGTTTTCTCCCGGAGTTTTGCCTCATTAACGTAATTGCTCAAAGGAAAGCTCCCAAAAAAGCGGGCGAATATACGTAAAACTGGATAATCAAGTTCAGATCATATCACGGTCTTGGAGCAGCAAAAGAACACAGGAGACCACTCTAAGAGCTGTCTTATCCACTAGGAAATTTATCGCTTTCGTCTATATATAATTAACCATACTTAATTTCGTAAACCCTCACCGAGAAACCATAAAAAGTAGTTTTCTGCCAGTAGGACATGTTTGGCATTCGCATTAATTATAATTCTTATTTTACGGCTTACCGACACATATGGATTAGTTTTTTCCTTGCCTGGATGCTAAATTCCTTGTTACTTTTTTCCAGTTCAACACTTTGGAATGAGGATTAAGATCTGAAGAAAAATTTTAATTGTGGAATGATGAATTGTATGGGAAAAGGCAAATATCTTACGGGCCGCGGAATTGAGAAATTCTCATTTACCGGCCGGGCAGAGGAATTAATAACGGCGATGAAGATTTATGGCATCGGGGACCGGAGCCGCGGACGAAGGAAACGCGGAAAGAGACGGAAGCGTTTTATCGCCGACGCGAGGGAGAGCTTCCCGAACCGGAAAATCGCGAAGCGTGAAGTTCCGCCGCCCCAACTGCCCCGGGGGACGGACCCCCGGGGAAGACGACGGCCCAAATTCAAAAAGCCGGGCCGCCCCCCCCCCCCCGAACGAAGAGGACGAAACGCCGCGCGAAAATAACAAGTTAATCCATCAAACCCGAATGCATGGACACTGGAATATGGAACTTCTCAGAACGTTCGCGGTAAATATAAGCCGAAGCCTGATAATTTTCCCGTTTTCCGCTGCCGCACACAGCGGACAGCGTGAGTGAACGCGCAAAACCGAGCCGTCGACCCGGGGCGGGAGTCGCCGCCGTCAGCGGCTGCGTCGGTCGTCGCTTTCCCGGCGGGACTGCCCGCCGCGTTCCTCGGCTCGATCCGGAGAGGGACCGCTCCCGCGGACGGACCCGCCGTGGAAAATGGAAAAATCAGCGGTTGCTTTCGGAGGCCGGCAGTCCGCGGCGCAGACAGCCAAAAGGCATAATATCAAGAAATGTTTACCGAATCCATATAAGGCGATGCCACGATCACTGCGTCCGATCTATTTGCATAGCTAATTTTGAAGAAATCGCGGAGGAATGCTGACGGGAGACGGTTGCGCCGGCCGAGGCGCTTTCCCGTACCTGCGAAATCGGGGTGCGGGGCGCCCTCGCCGCGAATCCTCCTCCTTCGGCCGCGGGTCAGAAAATGAGAAAAAAAAAAAATTTTTTTTTCCCTCTCTTTCCAGCGCCGATTGTGCGCAACTCCCAATGCGTTAGATAAATCATAATCCGCCGGAGCGAACCTCCGGATTAATAAATATTAATGGCGTTCTTTATTTTCCAGACAATCCTAAGCCGTCTGCATTTGTTGCCAACCATCAACACTCTCCCGTCCCACACGGGAACATCTCGCCTCGCCTTATTCCGGATTTCCCCATCCGCGCTGTCCCGCACCGCGAACCCTTAATCGAAAACATCAAACGCTATTCTGCAATACAAATACTTTCTAATGGCATCGGGTTGAATACCAGCATATAATTTAGTGTTTGTGTAATGCTAATAAGATTTTATCTTATTCATTTTTCTTTGTGATTTATGTTGTTCGAAAAAATCATATCGCCCAAAGGAGCAGCGTCGAATTGAATATGTCGGTTAAATTAGTGTATAATTTAAACAATAATATATATATAATTTTTTTTCTTTCCTTTTTTAACGTTTTGATATCAATCTTATTAAATGTAATTTTTCTTTTTTTCTTTCTTTTTTTTTTTTTTTTTTTTTTTATTCAGACTCAAAAGGAATATTATCTTGCACGGTATTTGATCAATGGGATACTATCGAAGTGAGCACCATTCATCCGTGCTAATGTTTTTCGAACCGTTCTTTTCTTCTTTTCCCTTTTCCAGCGCTCCCCACATCCCTTCTCTCTCCTCCCTACCCCGTTCGCAACGGCAGACGGCACCGCGATTGCGCATCCATCGGAGCACGGGAACCTGCGGGGAGTCCTCCCTTCGAGGTTGACGACGTCAGAATTTTTGGGATCATCCCCGGGTGATGTTTAAACAGTCGAGGGATGCACCTCCCCCGATGCGATTATCGCCGTCGTGTGCGGCGGGTCCGGGTTCCGTTTTGTCCCGGCGCCAAATTCGGGAAAAACGCGGTCGCTGGGACCGGCCGGAAAACCGAATTCAATCGGATTTTTCATTTTGCCTCCCCCCCGCTTCCCAATCCCCCGGGCGTCGTACCCGGGAAAGGGAGGCTTTCTCTCTGCCGACAACGCACCCTGAGCCCACGTCCCTTCGCGGACATTTCCTACCGGGGGAGTATTCCCGAAACCGGAATATCCGGAAGGTCGACGCGAGGGAATTCAAACGGCGCGATTTCAAGCTGCCGGACGTCCGGTCAAGCGAAGCCTTTTTCGGGGTCCCGTCGGGAGAAACCCGGGGAAAAATTCTCAGGTTCATCCGGGCACTCGAGTGCTCGCTCGGAGCGCTCGAATCGTCAAAAAATTCATCTCGGTTTTTCTGTGGATTTTTCTTTTACAGGTAATAATTAAGCATTAGTGGGTCAATGGAATAGCGTTTTTCGTTTATGGCCGCAAAATGGCTTTTTCTCCCCCCCATTTTTTTTTTTTTCTGCAATTAAGTTCAATTATATATTCCTTCTTTGCTTCATTTCGCTTGACGCGACGGTAACTGCGCTTTTTCGGTTATGTCGCCCCGTGCGCAGGAAGCGTTCCGACTGGGAATGGGCGAGCCAAATTCGAAGGATGCAGGAGGACGGTGCGAAGAACCCTCCTCCCGACGCGGAAAGCAGGAACTGCAGCGTGGAGGAGAAGCTTTCCGCAGGGCGAAACAGTTAAATCGGCTCGAAATTTTAAAATTAAACCGAAAGCAAGTCGGCGCTGGACAAACCATCCGAAAATGATTAAAACTCTAAAACACCAGTGAAATATTTGCTATTTTAATATCCATTAAGTAACCAAAAACGTGTGCTCAAGCACATGTAATCGGCCGGAAAGCATGTTGCATAATATATCTTCTGGGGTATAACCCGTTCAAATGGTGAGTCCAGCGTGGCAGATAGCCAGAATCGCGGGCCAAAAGAAACTGGCGGAATAACGTGTCCACTTGTACTTTCACACAATCTCCTTAAAACTTGTAATTCCAAATTTTTACCTCAATTAAATTGCCTCCTAACGCCGGCGATTGGGAGCGACCACCGCATCATCCGCCGAAGGATGAGAGACCGAGGGCCCCGGAAATTGGGGCTTTGGCAGGTCGCTTCCCTGGAGGAAGTCGCCAACGTCGGAGAAACCCTCCGCGGATCCGATTCGAAGGCCCCCGATGGACCGATCCTTCCGGCAACCCTTCCGCCGCC
>JAOWBB010006934.1:0-15391 GCA_028565995.1 Ricinus marginatus
CCCCCCCCCCCCCCCCCCCGTGGGGGTGGTGTGACCCGCAGTGATTTCGATTGCGGAGAAAAATCATTGTTCGGGGCCCTTTCGCGTTCTCATTTGTGGACCGATACCAGAAGCTGCGCTCTCCATAAATCACTCGAAACAAAATACATTTTCTTAATTGGGGCTTTTGTTGCGCAGCCTTCACGATCGGACGTGATTTCGGAATTAGAATGTTCACTGTCACATCACGGCCAAATGCCTGGTCTAACTCCAGCGCATTTGAAGATTAAGACCTTTTAAAACCGCAAGTAATTTCGGTAGCTGTGCATAAATTGTCTTATCGCAAGAGAATTTTACGGTTCGGAATATGCTACCGGAGCCAGTGCGAAACGAGACAAAAGCGAGCGATTTCTACGCAATAAACGGAATTTATTAAAAAGAACGTCTCGTGTACTGGCGAAACGAAACATTTTTATCTTACAGAGGAAGCGTCTTCATAGGGGTCAAACAAGATCGAGATATTGCAAGGTATCGGCAATAACCGAGGTTAAAAGCGAGGTGCACGGGACGCTTTGTGAGAGCCCCGGGATTAGACAAGGCAACCGGGCGATCAACCCGCAGCTCGATTTACAGCGTGAACCCCAAAACCGAATCGGTGTCTTCCGGTAAGATGTACCATCGAAAAACGATCGATTTTATATAATGAGTAGGAAATAATGAATTTACTGCCGTAATATGTCGTTTAACTTCACTTGCAATTGCGGTAAATGACGAACGGTGGTTAGATAATGAAGGGGAGGTTAGGTAATGAAAAACGGAGGTTTGAATTTTGGCGCGAAAAGTACATTCAGAAACTTTCGACGAGTGAACTTTCCCGCAGTGCTTCTCCCGTTTGATTTTTAGGTGTGTTGGAATTGGTTAAAAAAAAAAAAAAAAAAAATTTTTTTTTTTCTTTTTCGGGTCCGATCCCAGCGAAACCTGCGTTTTGCTTCGGCGCACGGGACGGGTCGAAGCCCTCGCCGTTCCTCGCGTAGGATTTCCTTTTGACACCACTGAAAAACGGCGAATTCATTTTCCTCCGGATTCACTTCCAGCCAGGGAGCGTCGGCGTCCCGCCGTCCGCAAGCGAGAATTTTAACGAACTCTTCGATTATCCGGTGATTTCTTTTTCATTTATTCCTCGTGAAGGCGCAGACATTGGCCGAGTTCGGACGTTGCCCGGGAGCGTTGAAGGGGAAACGAAAAACGGAGCCTTGAACCCCAGGCACCGCATTGTTTCGCCCGACATATTGTCGAATGTTGGACGGTTGCCGGAGTTTTTGCCTGTTTTAAACTACTTTATCCGGCAAATTGACTGCCTCACCTTCGCTCTGTTACAGCGTTGCGCGGGTAATCTGGTCATTTGATGACATCATTCGCGTCGGGCTCGGAAAGCGCGGCCGTGACATCGTAATAAAAATCGTGGTACATCTGGAGGAGAAAGAACCGAGCTCGGGATACGTTCGCGGTTGGCACCATTGCCACTCGGACGGTTACGCACTATCCGAAAATTTTATCGCAACAAGCCATTAACCCGAGGCAATCGATATCATATTTTTGGTCTTTTCCCCGGCCATTTAACCGCAACGTTGCGTCCGTTTAACTTGCACGCAATTACGGGCATCGCAACCGCACAACCGACGGCAGGGGCAACCGGCATGTAACACCGGTTGAGATAATGTCGAGCCGGGAAACCAGGTTAGGTTGGGACTCCGTTCACCGCGCGTCTTCCTAGTCCGCACCGGCCGACGCCATCGCTAATAACGGACCAATTTACGGGTTTCTCAACTGACTCTGGGGTTGCGAAAGGTGTTGTACGTTTTGCACAACAATCGACATTGATTCCACAACTGATGCAAATAGATCTTAATAATCGATAGGCGTTATCTGGCAAATCGTAACAATCGCTTGCGACGTTCGCTCGTTAAAATTAGATCGAACTCTTTCGTACGCCGCTCGAAAGTGGCGCAGTTTCGGCCCTTCACGTGGCGGAAATCATGTCGATTCCTCGACGGAAAATTAAAAAAAAAAAATGAAATCTTCCTTTGGAGGAGCAGACAAGGAAAACGGTTTCTTGTCGTGTCGAAATACGTAAAGGGACAGCGATGAATTTGCGGTATCACGTAAAACAAATTGAAATTGAATCGCGTTACAAATATCCCGTACGGGATTGTTTTGGAAGTGAGGAAGTGAAAAAGAGCAAAAGCCGCAAACGTTCCGGAAAATTGATTTTGGCTTCACCAAACGAACGAAATAAATTCGGGACAATTTCAGTTATTTACGCAGAAAGAAAATTTTAATAATTAATTCTCTCGCAGTTTTCGCCCGGACAAAACAACCGAGCAAATGGCGAAAGCAAAGCGAGCAGAAAAAGTCCCAGGAAAGTTTATTTTGAGGTTTTAGAATGAAGGAAGTTGTTGAAAGTGTTACTGATATATAAAAGGACGTATTTGGCATTCATACTGCATGAGATTAAACTTGAATGCGATCTAGTTTTCCGGGGCGAAAAATAGTGAAGAGCCACGTCGGACCTCCGTATAAAATATTATTACTCTAATTTATTATAAAATTAAAAATGTAATCTAATGAATTCAATTAGTGCAATTATTGTAATATATTAATTAAATCGAATAATTGAGGGTTAAAAGATCTCGAAATCGTTAACATTTACGGAATGCCGAAACGTATCGGGATAAAAACGCCCTGACTTAGTTCATATGCTGTAATTTAAGGTAAAATTCAAACGTTACCCAATTTAACGTTATATTATAAAACACGCGAATTACACCGATAAATGCATAATTGATTTCCAGAATCAAACAACTGGCTGTTGGAGAAAAAATATGTAAACACGAGAATTGTGTAACATGATAAGCGACGTAAAATAAAATTTAAAATATCGTGTAATGTGATTATCATATTATATTTTTGTTACATAATTTAAATAAAAGGGAGGGAAAAATCGCGCTTCCGAAGGATGCGCTTTTTGGATTTTCCGGAAGTAAGCGTCGGGGGCTTGACCGTGTTCCTGAACGCGCCGGAAATCGAGCGATATTTTTCGGCGATTTGGGCCGGAACCAAAGTTTGCGTGGCAGCTCTCCCGATAATTCGAGAGATATTCGTCTGCCACTTTTCCCGAACGATCCAGACGTGCGGCCGACCTCGCAGGGGTCACTCCCTTTTCCTTCGCTTGCGCGCCTCGACGAGGAAATCCTTCGCCGGGCCGATCGCTTTCGGCCGGGCTGGGCGGCGCCAGGTCCGGGAAGTGTTCGGACATGGGCGGCTGGAGGGCCGCCGGGAAGGCAACGCTCGTCGAAATTCGCCTCGAACGAAGTTCCACTCCAGCGGAATTTCCAGTTCCAGAGGGTCGGTGCGGAGGGAGCCCCAACGACGAACCCGGCTCGGGCGTCGCGATGACGAGGAGGTGACGACGGCGGACGACCCGGGCCGACGCCGGAGAAAGAGCCATTCAAACTCGAATTTCCCATTATCTCCGGAAATTCTGCACCTGAATTTCCCGAGCGAACAATAACGGCCACGGTAATTCCTTCAGATAATCCGCCTAGAAAGTGATCGTGGCAATTAATTCAATTAAAAGAAATGCATCCATTTTCACGAATGCATCGCTTTCGCCACTTCCCTTTCCACAGTATCATCTAATAATACGGATTTAATTAAAAATATAAAGTTTTCCCGTACGTGGGAGATGTCTGCCTCTCGTGAGTTTCCTGTAATGACTCTGCGCAGGTACAAAATGCAACGTGCACCTCAATCTCGAGGGTGAGGAAGGGATCGGCGAGAATTTTCGTTTTCGGTCGATTCGAATCCGGAACTGAGGATTTTTTACTTTCTTTCAATTTTCCTAAAAGTGAAACAATTCGCGGCAGATCTTGGGAAAGACCGATCCGAGCTTCCACATTGCACCTCGCTGACTCTCGGCGAGAGTGGGACTTGGCGATGCCAGAAGCGAAGCAGGTTTTACGTTGAAATAAAAGGTTCGAAGCGGAGGCCGAAGAAGAGTAAGAAGATGAAGAAGCTTTAAAAAGACGAAATTAAAGAAAAATCAGCTTAAATTGCCGCATTCGCTCTCGTCCGAGGTCCATAGTAGATGATCACGTCGGATGCAGGCAATTTATGGACAAAAACGTGACGTGGTACTAACGTTATAAAAGTGAAATTCATCGCAGGACTCCGCGGCACCGGAAGATGGAACCGGACGGTGATTCCGTCCGGGAAAAGGGGAAATCGTCTGGTGCGCCGCAAAAATCGATTGCAAACGCCGTTAAAGCACAGGATGGTTATTAACCGGAGATCTTATGAAAGCGTTGGAGAAATCTCATAAATTTGAAGAAACTGGTAGTAAAAGACAGGTAGGCTGAAAATGGACGACGACGGCTTTTAGTTGGGGCTGGAACGTTTCTTCATCTCTCTCTTGGTTTAAATAAGGCGAGAAGTAAGCTGGCAATAAAACTGGCCACCGCTGAATTTTATATGAATACGTACAGGAAAAGAAATGTCAAAAGCTGGTTCAGGGTTGGATAATGACACGGCAAACGATCGGTTGAAGTGGCGGCACAAGTTTTGGCGCCGTTTTAAGCTCGCACGGGCAAGCGTCGCTTGTCACCTTATTCCCTTCCTTCAGAATTCAAAGGAGACGCGTGGCGCGAGGCGTCTCAAACGGTTTCGCCGGGAAATTCGAAGACAGAAATTGACATCGTCCTTTGACGCTATCATTTTTCACGTGCAGGTTTTCACCGAGGCGGATGCAACTTTACCGATGCTACAACTTTCAACTTACATTTAAATTTGATCTCTACAGGGGGCCAGAAAAGAACACCGACGGACGGATTCCCTCACTATCCGGACCCGTTTTGCGGGTCTGAAATTCGAAGGGGATGAATTTGCGCGATACTGAAATGCAAGCGCATCATACGTGGTGGGTTATTTAACCCGTTTCAATTCATTGCACGAGCGAATGAAACTGGATGCCCTGGGAAGGACCAAAATCCCGATTTATTTTGGAGACGCGAACGGATGTTTTAATTTTTTCAAGTCGCGACGTTCTGCGGTGCACCACTGGAAATAAGGGCAAAAGTTGTCTGCGGCTTTGCTTATTGAATCGTGGAACGAGACGGGAGCACGGTCACGGAGAATTCCTCCGCGACTTCGTCGCGATCTCGCGTCCGAAATCTCGTTCGAGACGGATCCGAAAAACTCGAAAGCAAATCCTTCAACGGACGAGAAACACATCAAAAACAATACTTCGCAATGTTAATAAATTATCATAACTGGAAATTGTCATAACTTAAAGCTGTCGCAACGATGTGAGTGACTGCATGATTGTGAGCAACTCCTGCCTCTGTAAAAACATCGAAGAAAATTTTTCGAATATGCGTTTTTTTGGTGTTATCCTCTTTTCGTGTGAGCGAAAAGACCCCAAAGCAAACAGGCATCGAGTTCCTCTTGAACATTTAACGATGCACATGAGGGTATCCGCTACGACTGATCGGTCGTCAACTTCCGGCTCAAAAATCGAAGATTGGACTTTTTCTGCGATTCCTCCCAGTATCAGAAGTACGTGAGCATTAACAAAAAGCAAAATGCGCGCTATTCGATTTTCTTTAATTTTGAATCCGGGGCGACTTTTTACAGGCAGGCTGCACCGACCCAACGTTTAAAATTGAAAAAGTGCTTGCTGCAAACCCTCACCCGGGGCCGCACGACGTGCAGGGGAAGGATTTCAACCATTCTTTCGAAGAAATCCGAAGCGGATATCTTATTCGGGCGTACCAACCCCTTTCACGTACTCCGAACGCATGCATGCATGCGGCTCCGCCAACCCCGCAAATCGGTTGTGCGTAAGCGGGCTCGGACTCGGATAAATTTTGCCGTTCGGATTCACGAACGAGGCGAGAGATTCGATCGACCGCTTTGGAAGCTGATTTTGGGAAAAATCCGACCGGGAGGTTGCACCACCGACCGAGGCGGAACGCGAACGGGCAAGAGGCGGAGAGCGGCATTTTGCTCGAGACGCAGGACTTCGCCTCGTGCCGGTCATTAATAAACGGATAAAAGAACTTGACCCAAAGAGAGCAATATCCGAAAATGGAAAATGCCGCGGATTTTGTTTTTCTTTCCGTCCGCGCGAAACGGCCGCCGAGGGTCCCCACCACGGAGCGCGCACTCCGGGATAACTGGAATCCGCGCCCGGGGCAACGAGCGGTTTGATCTCGTTAATAATTTTTTACGGTCGCGTTATGGGAGTCGTTTCGCAATAAATTTTTCGAAATTCTCCCCTCCCCGGGGTAACCTGAATTTTGTTTAAATGAATAATGCATGCGCACACGCACGCGCTACGTGAATTCCGGTCCGCGGCATTTCCAATCGGTGCCCCTTGCGAGTCGCGATCGAAGGACCGCAAAATGCCGCCACGAAAACAGCCCCCGTCGGAGAAGAAAAACCCCGCGGCGGCTCGTCCGCAGTCCCAGTTTCGGCCGCCATCTTCGCTCAATGCGCGTACGAAACCGTTGGCTTTGTCATCCATCTTGAAAGTGGCTCCAGACTCGGTTCGGATCCGGGAGGCGCTCGGCCAGAGGTTTCGCCGGTCGAGAAAATGCATTTTCGATGCCGGCCCGCTGTTAGGTTCCAAACGAGGATTTCGTCCGCGCGCTCCCGCATTTCGATTTTCGTGGGTTCCCCGTGTCCGGATGCGCTCGCGGAACGGTCCAAACATCAATAAATATTTAGGTTGGGCGAATATTTCGTTTTGCGTTTAGCCCTGATAGTGTCGCAGGACATTTGGCTCCATTTTAAATACTTAATGTAGCATAATAACTACTTGATTTTTTAACTTGATTTCTACATTATC
The DNA here is from genome assembly GCA_028565995.1 of Ricinus marginatus. Taxonomy (NCBI): domain Eukaryota; kingdom Metazoa; phylum Arthropoda; class Insecta; order Psocodea; family Ricinidae; genus Ricinus; species Ricinus marginatus. The sequence continues at coordinate 6,887 of JAOWBB010006934.1, forward strand.
TTAACGTTTACTCTTTTTTTATATTCCAGTCTCTGAGACAATCCCCGGCAAATTCCAGGCTTGTTTCAATTTTTAATTATATACGTATGAAACTGAAATTCGATCTGATATATATTTCTTATATATATATATATATAGACAATATCTATTATTTATATATATATATTAGGAATTATTATTTTTGAGTAACATCTTTCATTCCCTGAAATTTCCAGTTATTTTGAAATATTGAATAATGTAGGGATGTACCATGTGTGTATGTGTATGAGGAATCATCGCCATAAAATTATCGACAATAATCTCTATGCTTGTCGGTCATTCCAGTTTTAATTTATCATTTCTATATAATTTATTATCTATGCTCGGAAATGCAGATAGGCATAAAATGTCCTTCACTAATGGAAAATATGCTAAGCAGCCGTCAACTTCGCACATGCTAAAATATTTCAGAAATCAGTTATAATTGCCGAACACAATAATCATGTAAATTGGTTATTAGGTGGGAAATATAAATTTATACATTTTTATATGTACATAATATAACATAAACGACACCCGATGAGGTTTTTATTGAATAATCAATGACTCAGAGAGCATGCACTACCTTGACAGGCACCAACCAAATGCTCCGCGTCCAACTGACCTACAGGGTTGTTGTGCGAGAAGTGTCATGAAATTATATAGCAACTAATGTTTTTCCTAAAAAGCCGATAACTCGGTTATTAAATATTTTCTCATAAAACTCGTAAATCCTTATTTAAATTCTAATTTATTGCCCTCTGTTAGAATATTAGGTTTGTGATTTTAAAATTCACAAAATAAACATTTTTTTTGCCACTACATTATAAAATAAATTGTTATATAAGAATGTATAAAAGTATATACACTTATAATTCACATATTATATAAGTTATATGCGTATTTATTTATGCATTTCTACGTGTATATACGTGGTGTCGGATTTTTTATTATAATATATACATGAAACTGAAATTTGTAGTATTTATGTACATTAAAATGTAATATACATGTGTAATAATATTACACAGGTGTAATATTATTGCTGTTACCAGGCATTGCTTTATTATATTGTATGTTAGTAAATAAATAACAGTATTATATAACTAATTATTTTTTTTTGAGGTCAAGATTTCAACTATATATTTTCTTGTGTTAAACGCTACTGTGTGCTAAAAAAATTAATCATGATATATAAAAATGTGATGTCGCTTGAATGGCGACATTTAGTTAACATTTTATGTAAAATTTGTATATTAAATTATCAATGGTAATATACTGTTAACATTAAATACAGATATTTTAATAATGGCTTGGTACGCGAACACCAACACATACCCTCACATATGTGTATATTATAAGGAACTGAACGATGTTAGTAATAAATAATCTTAGTGATATTTAAAAAGTTTTTAATTTCTATTTAACTGATAGAACGACTGAGTTGAAACTATTTTAGAAAAATAATATAAATGCATCATTTATTATTCCATGAGAATATTATTATTAACGACATTTGTAACAACTAATACAATATTTTTATGTATCTAAAAAGTAATAAAAATTTTCATTTTCGTAAAACAATTTTTATATTTTATTACAATATATTATAATTTATTTCGTAATTATATTTAATGTTTGTAGTCTGATTCATGTGATTAACCTAATATCATACTTCGGCTGTTATTAATAATATTATACAGATTTTATTAGGACATAAACTTTGTATTTATTTAAACTTTTAGAGAATATCGAATACCGATACTTACATGATTATTGTTTTTTTTATTAATTTAATCTCTTCAGAAACGAATTTTAAAATTCTGATAATTGCTTTGTTAAACATATAATTTAATTCTTAAGAATTTTTTGCATTTTTTAAAAAAATATTATTTTACATTGTCTTACATCTGCTTTATTATTATTAAATTCATTATAAACGTCTTTTAAACTATGCTTAAAACTGAGATTCAGTTGAAAATAATTATGGTGAATTTTGACAATGTAAAAAATTTGTCACGCAGAAATTCAAATTTTAAATATTTTAAACCAAAATTTCATTTATTTTCCCTTAAAAAAAATATATATGTATAAATATGGATAATCCGTTTAACATTGTTTTCATGGAAAAATTTAAAAATATATGAAAGTTTATAAGAATAAATAGATTTAATCGGTTTATTTAATTTTTCATGGAGTTAAAAATCTCCACGTTACTAACTAAAACCGTTAGGGCCTTTTTCAACACTAATTTGCATTTAGAAACCCGTACGCTACGAATCAGGTTCATTTTGGTACGGTTTAATTTTATTTTACGTCTTAGAAAATCCTCGAAAGGGTCTCGATCGAGCCAGGGTTGGCTTTGTCTTTGGCCGTCCTAAATCCAGGTCCATTTTGCTGCCGGGCCTCACTTAATGACCGTTCGGGCAAATGGTATTGGACCGAATTCGAATGGTAAAGCGTTCAACCAATTGGAAGCGTACAGGCGAGGGAATGAAAAAATAAATCAAATTCAGAGGATAAAGATGAAAGATAATAAAAGTAGCGCCGAGCGGCAGGGTAGGACGAATCAGACACGAAACGCATATTAATTTAATAGAATTCCAATTTGGCTTCCAACCATTTGAAATAGGCAGTGAGAAGAGGGATTTTTTTTTTTTTTAAACCGAAAAACAAAAAAACCCTGCGATAAGGCCCCGAAAAGAGGATCGTCGTTTTCGCATCGGCTTCGGAGCGAGGCGAGGCTTTCGTTGCGGCGCGGCACCGAATCAGGCGCCCGCAGTTTCAGGGCCCCCCCGATCCGATCTGCGGCTTTCACCCGAGTCCTGGCACCGGACCAAAGCTTCGGAAAATTTCACCCTGAAAACGTGAGTTCCATATATGAAGCAACGACGATGACCTTTCGAGCGAGGAGTTTTCGGCCGTTACGCTTTGCTCAGCGCAGGAAAATCGTTTCCTCGCTCGGGTCTCGGTTTTCGCTTTCGGTCATTAGCAGCTTGTGATTGATGATTCGGTGGGAGGATCCGAGCGAGACCTAAAACCTGAAGCGTACGCGGGGAACGTGCGAATCGCGAGCGAATCCGTCGAACCGAGGCCGGAGGAAATGGAACTAGCGGGGAGACTTCCCTGCGGAAACGGGGAAGGGCCGATGCGGGGAAAGGGGGCGCCGACGCTTAGCTTGCGGGGAGGGCGAAAAAAGATGGCGACAAACGACCGCAAGTGGTGGGGTCTTCGGGTGCATCGCGGAGGCCTCCGCACGGGCCCCGAATCCGGTTCGGTTTTCGCGTCGACAGCGAGACCGGCTTATCCCGAGGATTGAAAAAGAATTTCAGAAATGACGCGAAGCTCGGGGTTGAGAAGTTTCAGTTGCCGAGTTGAAAACTGCTCGGCCGGGAAAATCTCGTAATGTGCGGAACTCTTCGCGTTCTCGAAAGCTGAAACGGAAGGAACATCACTTGGGATGTATATTTTTCCTCTTACTCGAAATTGGTTTCCGGCAGAATTCGATCGATGCGAACCATTTTTGTTAGCGATCAAAATCGACTTTTGTTAAAAGAAAAACAAAAAAAGGTTGATTAATCAATCAACATTGACAGAATTAATCAGTTTTAATTATTCAAAATTCCAATCAACATCAACCCGAGGCGAACTTCGGCTGCAGTTCGGGGTCCCGAACGCCATTTTCCGGCGAAATGTCTGAATCCACTTCAACCGTCCCATACCTAACGGAACCTGACCGAAAACCCGGTTATTAAGCAAACCAAATTCATTTCTTGAGCTTTCTTACAACCTTGCAGGCAAAAGGCAAATGGAATAAGCTTCGGTTGTTAATTATCCGTTTTTTCCTAGTTAAACTGGACAAAAGTTTGAAAATTCCATTGTAGGTGCCGCTTCGGTTTTTTTTTTCTTTTTAAACCGTTTTCCCTTACAACCGCGTTTAGCGTTTGCGTAAAACGGTTAAGAAACACAATTGATTTTTTCATGGTCGATTTTCGAGTTTGTCTTACAAGTGAACGACTGTTGCAACACATACGCATACATTTTGATGCGATTACTGAAATTGTCTGCAAACCCCAAACATTTCGCCGCGATTTAATTACTGCTAAACTTTTGGATCCGGTTCTAATGGCACCGGTTATAAAAATATCAAATTGATTTTAACGTAATATAAAAGTAATCGAGGTTATGCCGCTAACGCTTGCTGCATTGTAAAAAATCTCAAACCGTATTAAAATAACGGAAGGATTTTCACGGGATCCACACGAGCTGCAATGCGCGAGTTATAAAGGGGTTGCAGGCGAGTTATAAAACGACACATTTTCATTGTTGAAATGCGTTAATATCGACATTTCATTCGTTCCGCATCTTGTACTCGTGCACCGAGACGAGGGAGGTTTTCATATCCTTAAAGCCTGCGCACCATTCCCGTCTCCGTCCCTGATCGTGTCGCAAGTTCCGTTTATTAAACTATCCCGCATTCCCGCTTGATAACCGAGTGCCATTGTGACAGTCTTATAAGAGATATAATTACATCGCGTCACTCCGAGCGGCAATTGGTGGCATGAATCTCTTCGGGTGTCTGTCCGCGCATTGTTCGGATATAATGACCTCAGGTCCACTTTGCTTTGAACGGAATTTTTCGTTGTTACCTCATGTTGTCGTGTGGACGTGACCCCGGGCCGCCTCTCCTTTCCTTCCAGCCGAACGACATCCCCTTTGCACGGCCAGATATTCGGCGCCGAACCGGCTAACCTTCGACTGGTGGTTGTTTAGGATTCTGAAGTTATGTCTTTATTTATGTACATTTCAGTATTCCCGGTTTAATTGCTTCCTCCTTCAAAACGCGTCGCAATTGTAATGTGCGCACGGCAGACAGCACGGGTGGGAAGTGCTTTCGGTATCGTCTGCGAAATTGGTCTTCGGTTTTTTCGTGATTCATGTAAAAGGTTGGACGTTAGTTTGCCAGTTGGTGGGGTTTCACCCGTGGCACGGGAAACTATTGCGATCCCTCGTGTCGGATACTGCGGTACATACAAATGCAAGCGCGCATCATGTATTATGTCACATTTCTTTTTACCCATAAAACTTGGTATAATCGCGAACTTGAGTTTTTAATATGCGTGTATGTTTTTCAAGTGTTTGAAGAGGGTAAATTTAATAGCAACTCTTTTGTGCGATTCTTAGCGACAATATTGGAAGGCCTCGGGGCTTTTTAGGAAATGGGAGCTGATGTGAGGGGTTTGTTTATCGCTTTTCTGTGTAGCGGATCTGAAACAAAAAAAATTGAACCCCCACCCGTTTGCCTTGTCATGTCACGAACCCTGGGCTACATTTGACGTGGAATTTATTATGTATATTTGGAGGTATTTCATTCAAGGTGCTGTTTGTTGGTGCTTGGGTGACCAACTGGGAAGCAACAGGTATGAGATACCAGGCGACCTCACAAACTATGCAGCCTTGTCCTCTCGCCACGGCAACGTGCTATGAATGGGCAACTGGATGAAAATATCTCGGCAAGCGGCGATCGTGGAAAATAAGGTAAATTTAGGGATTTTTCACTTCGTAAGAAGAACATAGAAATATACGTGCGTATGATTTGGGGCTTTATTTACCCAACAAATTCCTTTTGATGTAATCGGTTGGGGATGGCTCACTTCGAATGCGGATCAGAGTCTAACATCTTCTTCGCGGATGCCATTCTTCCATTCATTTCCTTTCTGTCATCATCAACATTTTCCTAATCTTATACATGTACACCCCTTCCTTTTTTTTATGTAGATAACATTACAATATAATGAAGGGAACGGTGCGGTACGGCAAGTTACAATCGTACTCGTTAAAGGAGAGCGTAAAAAAAAAAACTTACGGCATAAAAAAACATATTTTATGTTACAACCGAGATTTATACGTGTCGTCGAGATCAGGACAAATTAAGAGCGCTTAATAAATAATAAAAAAAAAAATATAGATAATTTTAGACTTGCCTTCATTAAAAATAATTTTGTCGAAAGTTAAAAATCGAAAATAGTATCATATTTTGAGCATTCCTGTCTTTAAAATTCGCAACTTAATAGGTTAAACGCTCCCTCCGATCCAAATGAGGTTAGCTCGAATGGGAGAAGCGCTACCTCCGAAATTTCGTGTCCTTCGGCGCTGCCAACTCATTTTTTTTCTCTCTTCTTGGGGCGGATTGCTACGTATCGCCACTTTCGTCGCAATAATTTTATTTCATCATCGTTTGAATGCATCCCCTCGGAAAAGCGAATAATTTTCCATCATTTTTTCCCCTTCCTTCGCTCCTCGACGAGATAGAGAGAGATTGGGAAATGAAAAATGAAATTCAGAGTCTGTTATTAAAAAGCAAAAACGTTTTCACTTTCAATGTGAATTACTTAGCGTTTAAAAACGTATGCTACGACCTTGGACTCGTTTTAATTTACATCAGCTATTCAACATAATTAGCGCAAGAATCCAAAACGATCTCGTTTATTACGAGAGAAGTCACTCTCACTCATCACTGCTTGCGTGCGTGGTGATGCGTATGCGATCCGGACGCCTTTTTTTTTTTTCTGCACACATCCCGAACGCTCGAACCGCAGAAATGGCCGCGAACGATCGAACATTCGGGCGGGAACGCGAATTGAATTCCCGTTCGAACGACGAACCCGCGGGAATTATTCGCGCCAGGAAAAAAAAAACAAAAATAAGAAATTGAAAACGATTTCTCTCAGCGAAAAAAAAAGAAAAAAACTTCATTTCTCTTGGCCGTTAGAAATCAGATAGCGCCATTTGCAAGAAAAAAAAATCAAAACCGTTAAATCTCAGGAAGCAATTATCCGGTCTTCCGGTTATGTGCGCATGCAATCCTCCCGCGAAAGACACTTTTCCTGGCAGATATTTCTGCCTTCAGAGCTACGCCCTTAGATAAAGGGAAAGACGTGAAAATGAATATTTTCGCCTTTTTCAGGAGATTCGAAAATCGTTCGTCCACTATTAAAATTACTTAATAATTTTCTTGTTTTTCCGGCAGGAATGAAAAGAACTCGTGAAATGATTCGATTTAAAGAAAAAAAAGGACTCGCGAAATTTTCTTCGGCGAACAAATAAATGGATAAAAAAAAAGACTAAAAAGTACAAATACATATCGACTTTTTTAATGTACGAAAACTAAATATTAAAAAAAAATGTATCAAGAGTTTTACTTTGTTATTTAATAATATAAAAAAAAAATCAACTATATTCTAGCAAAATGGAGAAGAGACTTTGCGGTGAAACTCATATATATAGTGATAATTTCACCAATAATGTCGGATATAATAAGCGGGCTTGTATTATTTTTGTATTTTTTCATTAATAATTTTAATTCTGATTATAGTCCTTCTCATCGAAAACTAAACGATGAATGGAATGTTCAAAAGGCAAAAATGAACAGAAAAATTTATTATATATATATATATATTATACTTTGTAAACTACAGATCGGCATGCGAAAGATTCCCTCTGAGAAAATGGCTTATGCTAACTCAGCAGCAGGATTCACGCACTGAAATTGGTTTCTTTTCTTACGAGCTTTCGACAGCAAGAGCAATACATACTACGGCAAACGCTTTTTACCACTGGACGGCAAGGTCTACCTTGAGCAGCCGACGAGAGCTTACTTATGCCGAAAAAAAATAAATGCATTAATGTGATTCGACGCTCCCCTACTTCGTGGCAGCATGGAAAAGATATAAATCGCTGACCATAGGCGAAGCTGCAAAGCGTAAAAGGTACGAAAAAGGTTGCTTGGGAATGAAAAAAAAAGGAAACATTGCTACAGAATGATGGCACTAAAGGAATTGTAGTGTTTTGCGTGCAATTTTTTTTGTGTACGAAACGAATACAAATGGGATTTTCGATTACGGAAATTAGTCTTGAAAAATTTTGCAACGTTTTTGTTGATTTCCAGTCAAGTTGTCCAGATTAAGTTTCTTTCAGAATTTTTTGGGATAATGTAGAGGAACGCCAAATGTGCAGCGCGGTGAAAGTGCTTTATATCATAAAATGTAGTATGAAGGGACAACTTGGGGAAACAATTTATTTGTAAATCTCCCTTATGCAGAGATATATTTTATTCTCTTTGTTGGAAAATGATATATCCGAAAATGGAAAGTTTCTATTTATAAAATGGAGATCAACATAACATATGAAAACAACATTATCCGTCCGCTTTTTTCTCATATGGTAAAGCACCGAGTGTTTTAACCTGAAAATTTTCGCGAAATTTTCGGAACGGAAGAGGCTCAGGTATCACGCCTCCTTTTTCTGAAATTTTTCCGCGACGCTGAAATATTCTTCGTGACGAGACTGAAAAATATTCGGAGCGTCGAGGAGGAAGAGCTGCCACAACCGGAAGATGGTGGCTCCATCCTGCCGGAAACCAGTTTTCGGCGGATCCGGTGCGTGGGGGGGGGGGGGAAGGGGGCGGACGGGGTGGCTTCGGGGTTT
>JAOWBB010006935.1:0-15383 GCA_028565995.1 Ricinus marginatus
TATTTAGATGAAGAACATGGTTGGGGATTAGATTTAGTTGAGCTCGAACGAGCAGTGACGGAAGCAAGAAAGGTGTGCAATCCTAGAGGTATAGTGATCATAAACCCCGGAAATCCAACGGGTCAGGTATTAACAAGAAACAATATTGAAGACATTATTAAATTCGCCTATAAACACAGGTTGTTTTTGTTGGCCGATGAAGTATATCAGGTAAGATAGAATCAATTTTGATATGGATTTTTCTCAGAATATCATTGGATCTCCTTTAACATTAGTGAAATGATTTCAGGATAATGTTTATGCTGCCGATAGTAAATTTTACTCATTTAAAAAAGTTTTAGTAGAAATGGGTCCGCCGTTTTGCGATATGGAATTGGCTTCATTCATGTCGTGTTCGAAAGGCTACATGGGGGAATGTGGATTGAGAGGTGGTTATTTCGAAATGATTAACATTTGTCCCGAAGTAAAGTCCCATCTACTAAAGGCCATAACTGCAGTGTTGTGCCCGACTGTTCTGGGACAGGTAAATCGCCGCTTATAAAAAGATGATAATCACTCAAGTTTTTAAAATATTTATGTTCACTTTAATAACATTGGAATGAAGTCTTTTGAACGTCCACCTGCTTTTGACACACATTTTTTTATTATAATTTATAAGGAAATGTTTTATTGAACTTTCTCAGACTGTGGTATATTGCATAACAAATCCTCCCCGACCTGGTGAACCAAGCTATGATTTGTACATCAAGGAAAAACTAGGAGTTCTTTCCGAGCTGAAGAAAAGAGCGAAAATGGTTGCCGAGACATTTAATACTATACCAGGAATATCTTGTAATGAGGTGCAAGGTGCTATGTACGCTTTTCCTCAGATGGAACTTCCTCCTAAGGCCCTGGAGGCAGCAAAGAAGGAAGGAAAACCGGGCGACACATTTTATGCCTTTCAATTATTGGAAAATACAGGAATTTGCATTGTTCCTGGTTCGGGATTCGGTCAGAAAGAAGGAACCTATCACTTTAGGTAATAAGAAAATAAAAATATGAGAAAAAGAAAAAAATTCACGTTTGGAAAAGGACAGGGTTTTGGAATTTCCATTACGTGTTTGTTATTTGATTTCGCATACAAATATATTTTCATACTCTTTTTCTGAAACCACTGTCGAAAATCATTCGAAATAAGTCGAGACATTTGGCGAGACACAATATCTACAAATAAGGAACACTCTCAAATATATATTTTTTATTTTTTGTTTCAGAACGACGATCTTGCCACAAACGGACAAACTTCAGTTAATGTTGAAAATATTTAAAGACTTTCACTTAAAGTTTTTGGAGAAATATTCGTAGTTCATGACAAGAGACCAAAGATACTTGAGCAGTAATATTATCATAGCATTGAAAATAAAATTGAATGTGAAATCTCAAATGAAAAGAATAAAAATCTTCTACACTTTGATGCAGCTTAGTAGCATACGAGATAAGTAGAGCCATATTAAAAAATTCATTAGGTCGGAGTAAGATATTCTATTCGATTGGGGGTTAGCGCATGGAGAAAAAGTGAACAAAATTATAAAAAAAATAAGTGCTCCAAAATTTTAATTTTGAAAATGTATTTTTAGATAATGCAAATAAATGATTTATTGATCAAAAGGCACTTTCAAATATTAAATTATGACAAGTAAAATAAAATAAATAATGCATCATTAAAAACGATTAAAAAGGAACAAAGATAGTTATTTTTCGAACTTAAGCATTATTAAATGCGCAGAGTTTTTTCCGATCAAATATTTATTGAAAGTTTACCGTAAGTGATCAAATAATTAAAATAATAAATTTTTATTTCAGTTTTAATTTTAATCTAGCTCTAGAATTGTTTTGCGTTTTTTGCTCTTCTAGGAGCATAATCTTCATTCGGCAACAGTCGATTAAAGCAAAAATTTTAAAATTTTGATCGTTTTTTATTTTCGAAAATGATACTGTTAGTCTTCATCATTTGGTCATTTTACTCTCACTCTTCCTGCATCATCGATTGCAATAATAACAGCTATATTTATTGTGGCTGTGCTGTCGTGAAAGCATGTGACGACGGCTTTTTTTTTCATTTTGCTTTCAGAATTAGGAAAGGATTCTTTCAAAGCTGATTTTGGTGTCTGTGGTCTAAGTGAACAGGGAATTTTTATTTATTCTAGCAAGCAACCTAATATTTTACGTTTAAAACAATTTAGTAAAACTTTTTTTTTAATCTTGCTAACATTATGAAATTTCCAAGAGATGCGCTAGAAGTTAAAAATGAAGACTTTATACAGCTTTTAATGAAAACGATCCGAAATTTAAGATTGCATTGATTTGACTTTGAACTGATTTCGTATTTTCGTAGTCTTATCCTGCACTTTTGCTAACACCTTGTTCCGCAATGCATCTCATATTTTGTTTTTTATTCATTAGGCTCATAAGTTAATTAATTGAAATAATTAAATTTTTTAATTAATTAAACATTTTAATTTTTGTTTACCATTCTCAAATTAAAACATTTATTGTAATGAAAATCAAATGGAAATAATAAAAAGAGTGACAAAAATTTTCGACACGATCAGGAAAAAAATTTTTCTCATTTGTTGATTGATCTTCTTTTTTGAAAGAGACAAGAAAAATAGAATGACTTAAACATGAGATAATTATAACGGTAAAAAATATAATTTTATTCCGAAATTTTGTTGAAGCTGTATATCCAAGATGTGATAGAATTTCTCTCTAAATATGTAAATGCAGAGAACCTCAAATACGACCAGAAAAAACTGTATTAAACGTTAGTTATAAAGGGTGTGATTACTGTATGTTTTAATATCAGTAAACAAGCTTCTTGTGACAATTAAATGATATTTGTATCCAAATATGTATAAATATATAAATGTGAGTACACTTAGGTGAATCAGTGTGTATGCTCACTTTGATTATAACTAGTTCAAATAGAATCTCAGTAAAAGATGCAAAGAAATTCACCACTATCCAATCAAATAAATGTTTGTAAAATATGCTTTATTTGGCACATGCATACATAATTTAAAAGGGGAACGAGAATTTCTTCGTTTTTTGTTCCTGTAGAAATATTTACTCATTAAAAGTATATTTGTAATTTATTTTAAATAAAAACTGATATTTTATTGACTCGATCGATTTCGTATGAACGATCCTTTTATATTCTTTTAAAGTAGTTGCTGACTTTTAAGAGGATTTAATTCCTTCATAAGCAATTCATTGCTTACTTTCCGCTCGAAAATCATCGGCCGGATCTTCCAATCGCACTCGGACGAGAACTTCACATTTCAACGGTTATCTCGTAAAAGGAAGCTGCTCGTGACTGCTGGAGACGATCTTAATCTTATACCAACCTACGAAAGAAAACCGGGGATTGGTGCGGGTGGCCGCGCACAGTTTCAGTTAACGGTTGGAATCAGTATTTTAAATGTGCTTCGCACCCAGAAAATAACTTAAGTGTTTCAAGTTGTGGACAAAATTATTTTAAAGATTTCAAAGAATCAAAACTCGGTGCCGATGCGCGTTTTTTGTTTCCAAAAGCAGTAAATTGTGAAATATTCTCGAGCCCGCAATCGCAATATCCAAGAACGGCCAAACTTATTCGCATCGCAAAGAGCAATGCCTGTCACGTCAAAGCTTTATTGAACTTTCGTATGAAACCCATATCTAAATATCATAATCCATAGACACTTTTAAGATGGAATCTTCGGTAAGTATATCACATTTGCCGAGAAAGAAGAAAACCTCAAGTTTTTTCTTTCTCTGGTATTTTTCTTTTCCTTTCAAATCCAGCACTATAAAATTTCTAACTTCACACAGCGCTACAATTTCCATCCATCACCAGCAAATGCAACAGAAACTTTTTACAAAAATTAAAATTAAAAACATTTTATTAATTTTATTCTCACAATTGTTACTCGACATTTGTCGCTTAATTAATAAGCGGAAGTCGTGTCACTAGGCGCAGTAAATCGAAATGTCAACCCAATTTTCTAATTTACGGGTCAACTTAATTTCATTTAATTAAAAATAAAATATTTCAACGGTCTTTGGTCACGTTTGATACCGACCTTTATCAGTACACAATCACCAAATTACAATCCAACGTGATATAAATTATATTTATATGTAACGAAAATTACGCTTATGGATCACAAACAAAAATTAACTCTAAAATTTTATGCCGAAATTAAAAACTTTCATATAACAATATAATCAACCGCCATTAATTACAGTACGATTGGCGTTACTCTTTTATTTTTTTCATATTTTTTTTAATTTTTCTCTTTTTAAGTATTAAAGTCTACCCACTTGAAACACTATTACCAGCATTTCTCTTCATATATGTATATATATATGAGAACACAAATCTATTCAGTTCTCTTCGTACAAGAGAAATAAAATCCCGATAAGCCTTATTTCATCTCTCCCTTTTCCCTCTTCTTCTTAAGGAACAGATTTCGTGATATTGTTGAATAATCTTTTACCCCACCACGATTCCAAATCGAACGGCTTAAAATCTGGGAGAAAAAAAAATGAAGGCATTAAAAGATAAACATCAGTAGCGGAAAAACGATTTGATGAACTGATGAACTCAAAACAATTATATAGTGCATTGGATCAAATTGCGAATATCATGCATACTTATTCCTTGCTTTTGGAGGATAAGTTTTAATATTCTGTTCATGGCCACAGGAGAGAAAAACCTCATTATCACACAACCTGATTCGTAAATTAAGACAACGTACCTCGTAGGGAGTTATTTGGTTCTCTGTCTTCATAATATATGATGCTGTTCGAGTTCGCATCTAGAAAATAAAAATATTTAATCAAGCTGGTAATGTTCTGTTAAATATCAAAGATTAATAAATGAAATGGTCAAAATTTTCAGAATTATGAACGTCCACACGTCATATTTGCATGGGTTGATTTTGTCATAAATTTTTATTACAAATGAAACAGTTAAATTAATTTCAATTCCACTTGTTCAAAGACTAAAAATTGATATTTATAGGTAAATAAAAGTGAGAAAATCTGAAAAAGAAATTTATTTAATTTCTTTAAACAATTAAGATACTCACTTGGGTAAATTGAATCTTCATAAGTATCAGATTCATATTCTTTGCATATCTTGCTCCATGCTAAAATAAAAGGAAAAGATAAAATCTGTTGTCTAGTACTTTTCAGCTGAAACTTACCAAAGTTAAGAACATTGCTAAAATTTTGAATATTTTTTTAATTAATTTACATATGAAATTCGTTTATGAAACTTTATTCAAAATTCATCATTGCATTTAGCTGATTAATGAAAAATTTATAACAATCATACTTTGCATTACCTTGATTATACTTTCACAAAGTGAATAAGAATCTTGCTAAACTCATTTTCAGCTTGGAATAAATCAGTTTAGCAATCACCTAATTTATTGGTAAAGCGTCCCTCACAATTAGAAAATTTTAAAAATTTATAAAATATTAATCTATAAACAAATGTTCAATTTTTTTGCTTCATTTTACTGAGTCATGTTAAAATTTAAAAATTTTTATCACAAAACAAAACAGGAACTCAAAAATCCTTTCTAAGTAGAGAGAATAATCTGATTTTTAAAAACAAATTGCTTTTACAAAAATTAGCGGCTTTAATAACATTTTTTTAAAATTAAAAAATTTACAAACATGTATTTAGTTGTCTTAGTATAGGTAACATAAAACAAATGAAAAAACCCGAGTGACAAAAATATTTTCATTTAATAAAACTATATGAAAAGAAATTTTACAGCACCACAATGCAATGAATTGTGTAATGAATACAGAAAAAATCAGAAAACTAATTTTAGGTTTGCAAAATTTTGCATTTCATAAGATTATAAATACATTTGAAGGAGGCAAAGTGCTATTGAAAAGCTGATATTCAAATTAATTCAAATTTTGTTTAATTTTTGGAATTATAAATTCTATATAAATAAATATGAAAAAATTTTGCCAAAATTTTATTCAGCAAATTTTTCTCATACTACAGACCCCAGTTTGCTTCCTACTCTTTTCATCTTGTTCTTTTACATGACCATGATTCTGAATCACTTTGTATATGTAAGTTCCTACATTAATGCTATGCAAAATCAGGCACAGGCAGGTGAGGGCAGTAATGATGACAAGCTATAAAACAATATTTGATCTTTAACATTAATAAAATTTTTGAATCTCAGTTTTCACATAGAATGATATTCAAAATTTTTAGTGCAAAAGAATAAACAATTTCATTTTTTTAACTTGAAAAAAGAAATATTCTAGCTTGACAATATTTAATATAAATTATTTTATTTATTACATTTATGATTTAATATTTATTAACATTATTATCTAACATTTAAAATAAATTAATTATTTATAATAAAACAAATTTTTATCTTATCACATTATAAGAATTGCCTGCTTCAAAAACACAAAACAACATCTCTTATCACTCCTTCCTTCATCTGATCTGTGTATTTTAATTGAATTTAAAAACAAAAAAATATTTGTTTAGAAACTGAGAGTTCAGATTAGGACCATCAATAGTTCAATTTCTCCCAAATAATTTTCTTCTCTGACCTGCACACTTACAAAAATCTAATTTTAATCCACTTTTTATTTTATTAGAAACATTAAATTTGTTTTTACATATAACAAAAATTTGGATTTTTACACACTTTCAAAATGTAAATTTATTTATGAACATGACACAAAACTTGGAAGTCAGAAAAATTTTTGTATGCTTGTGAAGTTATAATATGTAATTTATTTAATACTCACATTCTGATATGAATCTAATGAGTTCTTCATGTTGAGGTGATAACACTTCTGCTTTCTTATTGATACCACATTTTTTGCTAATTGTATGGAACACTGGCTTGGGTCCACTGAAAATTTAAAAGCAGTTTAATTAAAAAAAAAAAAAATATGAGATATTAGATAAAATATTAATCTATTGTGAAAAGTATTACGCTGAAAAGTGACATGGACTGCCTTTTCGGAATTGAATTCCTCTTGAATTGCTTTTACTTTTAATTTTTAAAGCCTGACATATTGTTTTGAAACATTTGCCTCAAACATAAACAAACGAGGTCGAATGGAATTACATAATTATTTATCTTTCAAGCTGAAATTAATTTCTAAATTTTTAAGCATAAGCGTTGTGCTGGAAGAAGATTGGGGGGGCAAGAAAGCGAGGAGCTCTGCGAGTCTTTACCAAATTGTGTTTTCCCTTTTGCTTTTTTGCAAATTGACTTACTTCATCACCTCACGTCCCTCGAAATCGAAAGATCTCCTACCAGGGTTTTGGTGGCTTTCAAAGTTTTGTGGAATTCCTGCAAGCATATATTACTTATAAGTTCGTTGATCAGTCCCTCGGAAGTACAAAATCCGTGAACGAAATGCATTGCACATTCGTCTCGCATGAATAAATACCTCTCCTCGTCTTAGCAACGATTTTACTTGGACCTACAGAAACGTTGTACATCTTAACACTTAGCAGACTCTTTAGTTATTGCCATATTTTCAGATTTCTCAGCTGAGATTTCTCCCCCGTGCAATAAACACTTTCATTCTCTTCTCTCATTAATAAAAACTGTCTTTTATTTATTTATTTTTTTTTTTGTTCCACTTGCAAGGCAAGTTTTTCTCTTTTCATTTTAAATGAAGTTGTCTTCGAAATAAATTATTTCTTTTTCACGTAGTGGTGAAGGTTCGACAGCACGGAATTTGGAAGTAAATTTATTTATGTTTGTCGCTTCGACATCCAGTGGAAAATTTAAAACGTGCCATAAATCAATTCAGGACTTTATAAAACTATTTTCTTCTAAACCATTATCCCTTATTAAGAGTGTCATATTTTTGTTCTTTTTTTATATATAAATTAACTTGTTTTGTGTAGAAAATTAATTTTGTTATTCGATGCCAACGCTTATCAAATGTATCAAAATTCAATAAGGAAAATGATTAACAAATTAATATTTGCTTGTAACATGAAAAAGCTTTTGAGTGTTATTAAAGTATTTTATTCCTTTTCTTAGTCACAATAACAAGTGCGGAAAGGGAATAATTTTTATCGGGGAAAGCAAATTTTTATTGATTTCGATTAATTATTTAAGAATTATATAATTATTATTAAGAAAATAATGCGTATCATCGTCGGCATAAGACTTATCGGTGAAAGGGCCCAAGGGACAGCGGAGGCCATGAAAAATATCTTTGAAGAAGAAACGTGTATAATTCGTTATATGTATTTTTTTTCAAAATTAGCATCGGTATAATTTTTCAGTTAACGCAGACATGCTTTCATGTTAAATATTCTTTTTGAAGTTGGTGATTTTGACAGTTTGATAACAGCAAAAGTTAATTCAAATGATATTACTTTTGAGAATGGTGTTGAAAAGATTATTTAATCCAATCGCTGAATTTTTTAACAGGATAATTTAGTTTATTTGGAACAGCTTTTGGAGAGCGTCAAAGGCGCGACACATTCAAACTGATGCGTGGTTTTAGATAATTTTCCTGAAAGCATTTCAATTTGGTCCGTAGCGCTCTATGGTGCCGAAGCTATTGCATGCTGTTTTTCCGAATGATATTAACGGAATTATATATGTTACGTTAAAGTTTTTTTTTTTTATGTTCCTGTTTCAATTTCATCGAAAATAAAATAGTGAAATTTAGCAGACGTTATGGAATTGTCTTTGAGATTCAGGGAAGTTATACCGGATCAGACCGCCAATGAAAAGTGGACGGAAATCACCTTAAATACCGGCAAGTATAACAATTCAAACAAACTGCTTTATTGTTGCATTATTCTTATTTTATATTACAATAAAAATAAAATATTTATATGTATAGGTATATGTGTTTTCAATTTTTTTTGATCTAGGTTCAGCCCTATACGAAGACAAACTTTATTTCTTAAAATTAATGTTTTAAGCTTTTATTTTGCAAATTAAATCATCATAATAAATTTTATTCTGTATGAACAACTTGTAATTCTTTGTAATTTTCATTAGCAAAACATTTTTCCAGTTAATATTGATATTCTCATATGTTGAGAACAAGTAATGGTATTGCATTAATTGCCTTCTTTGATTTATATTGATCTCAAATTTATTTCAATAACATTTTTGATATTTAAATAACGATAAAATTTTTTTTATTAGTAATATAAACAAATTAATATTGTCCACTGATCCATAAAATGTGCTAATTAGATTGGGTTTTACATTCAGTTATCCACAGAGTAATGCATATAATGCTTTTGCTTTCATTTAGGTGGTACACAAAGCACACTTCAGGATATAAAGGTTTCAGAAAGAAGTGGTGGATATTCATACAAACATCAAAAAAAATATTTTACAAGAAATCGTTTTATTTATTGGAGAGTATGCCATGATATATTGGAATTAGTTGAACAAAGTCTTGATGTGAATTTAACAGGAAACAGGATAAGATACAGATTTGTTGACACCCCTATTCTTGATGGAATTACCATTCATGAAGCATTTAATTCAGTTGTTGTTTTGGTTGCAACTGTATCTAGTGTTCATAGATTAGCATTTCCACATCCTGACATAATTCATAATCAGGTAAACATAAATATGAATTTAAAAGTTAATTAGAGGTTCATATTTTTTTTTTTCAATTAATATTTTTTTCTTTCTGGAAAATAACAAAATTCTTGTTTTATAAATGCCTAAATTAAAATGCATATGTTATGAAGTATTTTTGATCTTGCTTTTAGGAACATGTATTTCCTCGTTTGGGTGTTGATTATAATGCCAAAAGTATATTCTCTGAAGCAACAGTAAATGATGCAAGAAATCCAGCTACATTCCATGTCATTAATAATGCATCCACTAGTAAGCTTATTATTTATTTGAAACATTCTTATTGCAGAAAAATTATCAGTGTAGTGTTCATTTTTTTTTTTTTTGTTTTTTTTTTTTTGATTTAAATAACAGGTTCTGTTCTTCCACACACAAGTTGTACAGGTTTATCATATAATCAAAGACATTTTTTATTTGCCTTGGCATACAATACAGGAATAGTTTTATTAGTCAAAATGGATTCTGTTACTGGAAGCACAGTTTGGTTAGAGCTCAAGCAACAGTTTGATGCTTTAATAATGCCAAAATTTTTATCAAGAGCATTAAGGTACTTTTAATGATGAATTTTGAAAAGAAAAATTTCAAGGAAACAGCTATGTATTTTGAATATATTTAAATGTTGAAATTGCATTTTTGATATTACAGGGGTAAAAATAAAGAGGATGAAAGTACAGTGAGCATGTTGTTTCATGATATTCGCTCAGAGACTTATTTATTTTGCCTCTGCAGAGATGGCAATATTAGACTTTGGTCAACAATAAAAAATCATTGCAATATTGTTACTGATGTGGTTCCAGTTGCAAATCAAGGAGGTGAGAGTATTTTCCTTTAACATAAATGAAATTTCACTACAGTTTTCTTGAATTATTTGCTTTCAATGTTTCATCAAAAAAAGTGACAAATGAAATTATTTTTAATAAATTTCAGTGTTATCATGATAATATATTAAATATTCGTAGAGAATTTTAAATAATCAGTGAGAACATAATCAAAATATTCTGATGCAAATAAAAAAAGATATGTGAAGTAATTTTTTGTATAATTAGAAAAAAAAATTAGTATAAATTTGATCAATAATTACGTAAAAAAGAATTTTTCAATAAGTTGCTAGTTTCTTCACAAATTACATTAAAAATAAAAAAAATTTTATTAGACTATTCATAAATTTGCGTTAATTTTCGAAAACCAGATTAGGACACTAGTAAAATTATTATAATTTACTTTATAGCACAACACCATATGATACGTAAAGCAGTTTCAACAGATCCAAATCAATTTTCGATAGCAACCTTATTATGCAGCGCAACGTATTCAGCTATTCATATTTTTAAACCGATCATTGAAAATAGTTCATTCCATTTGAGACCAGTTTTAGTTTCATATACACCAAAGGTTGGTCATAAATGTTTTTTTTTTTCAAATTTTTGAAGGAATGACACGTTTGAATATTAATTCCATAATTTATTTTTACAAAGAAGTAATAATATATCATGTACGATGTTAAAATGCATTATGAAATTATAATTTAAAAAAAAATTGTTTTAAGTATTTGATTCCACGAAAGAAGCGTATATATATTAAGTGAAACTTCGCTATATAATTTCAGGATCTGGATGTAATCGATTTCACTGTTACTGCTAACGAAGAAATATGGGCAGTTTTTCGTTCTCCTCAAGGAGAAGCAAGCGTGTCATTCTATAAAAACGGAGATTGGATTCCTTGCATTTTGGAAAATCCACTGGACGGGGTTGAGATCCCTCTTGATCTAGAAATTGAAGCAAAACAGAATTATATAGATTTCATATTTCACCCAGGAAGATTTCCAATTGCTGTCATTAACAAAGCATTAAGTGTATGACTTTAAATTTATTTATTTATCTCTAATAATAAAGGAAATTGTCTTTATTTCAGTTATTATTTATCGATAATTCTTACAAGAAGATTCTTAATTTCCTTTTTTTTACCCCTTACCCAGGAAAGCTTTTATACCTAAATAAAATTAAAATTGATTTATTTGAATTAAATTAGATAATTAAAATATATATATATATATATATAATTGTTTCGAATTCCATGGATATTGCTTTGTGCGTGTTCTAATCTAAATTTATAGTCAATAATGAAAGCAGTCTTTTCGTAATCAAGATCGACTCAATTTACAAGAATAATATTTTAAAAATTTTTGTCTTCGAAATTATTTATATATATATATACACATATATACATATTAATGTATTAACTGAAGTAAAAATTTTATTATGCTTAATGTTTTCAAATGAGATTTACGTAGCTTTTAGTAAATTAATTATTTGCATGCATAATTCTCAAAATTGTATATCTTTTATTGCAGATTTACAGAAAATCAAATATAATAACTGATACTGGGCTGCCAGTTCATGTTTTGAAAGAGAGAGTGTGTACCCTTATAGATGGTTTAATAAGTGCAGAATTAGAAGAACGAGATTACGGAGAAGACGAGATCATTGAATTAACTAATAAGTATGCATGTCGGGTGTTTAAATTATTGCTTATACTTCCTTTTACTGAACTTTCCTATAATTTCCTTTGATCTATATTTCAGTTGTTGGCAAAAATTTTATTCATGTTGCGTTGAATATTACGAAGGAGGAACTCGTCCCATAGGTTTACTTCTATTAGCCCATGAAGTGCCTGAAAGATCCGTTGATAACAGCAACAATAAATTAAACAAAAGTTCAATGTGTACCGTAAGTGTTTTATAATTTGAAAAAAATAAAGGTTAGAAGTTGTTCTACATTTTCTTTTACATTTTCATATAATTGTTTTTATTGTTAGGATCAAGAAAATGACAGTGAATCAAGCGAATCCAACGGCGGAAGCAAGGAAATGACTACTACCGAAACAATAATTTCCGGAGTTGTACTCATTAAGAAGTCATATGTGTCGTTGTTGAGACCAATGGACATTTTAGAAACCGTTGCTCTTAATGATTCCATTCATACGAATGATGTTTCAAACACCGAGCAATTAACAGGTAATTTATATAAATAATCTTCAAGAATAAATGCAGTGTCTTTAGTTAAATGTGAATAAGTAATAATTTATATTTGAAAATTTGTTTTTAATAAAATTAATTTTCCATTTTGTATTATATTTTTAAAAAGTAAATTTTTTTAAACTTCAGAAAGTGGAATGACGGCAGAGCTTTTGAAACTGATTAAAATATTAATATATCTGGATGACAATTTACCGGACGATATTAAAGTAACGTTTGATAAAAGTTTGAAGCAATTGAAATCTCCTCGTCAAGCTATATCTGAGATTTTTGCAAATGATTTAAGTATGGGCGAGGAAGATACGGTATGTAAAAACTGAAAAATCATAAATCCATTTTAATAAATTATTTGAGGTTCTGATTAAAGGATTCTATTATTTCTATTTAAGAAAATAGTATTTTTTTTCAAGTAAATCTTCAAGCAAGTTTCAGATATATTTTATGATTAATTTTTTTTAATTGTTTAAGATTACAAATTTGGATTTGTTGTACAATGTAGCTGTCAATTTGGAAACCGTTGATGACGTTGAGAACTTGATGAATTCGCTATTGGATCTCTTAGATATTGGTCAACCTGATTTATCTGAAGGCTACAATAAAATAGAGAACACTAAGTGGCTCATTCATTTAGGTCATTTATTTGGAAGTCAATTTGCCATGAGTTTTATAAGCAACAGTCTCCAACAAATAGTGCTTGTTAGGTAATAATTTCGGGGAATTTTTAAAATTTTTTAATGTGTATGTTTAAGTATAAAAAATTATTAGATATTAACGAAGAGTGAAATAATCATATAAAAAAGTATTTTTTCCTCAACGTTAAAAGTAGATAAGCTTTATTTTACGAATTATTCGTCAATTTGATTTTTTTTCTGGTGAAAATATGTTTTTGAATCTAGTGATACTTAATTATGCAATTTATTTTAAACGAATTTCTTATTTTTAACCTTATGATAATTTTTAAATGAAAAAGTGACTCTTTGAAGATTGTATATCTATTGATAAAAAATTCTATTAGCGAGATCGTAGTTCAAAGAAGCAGAATAAGTTTTTAAAAAAAATTCAAGTCAAGGAAGAAATGTTAATGTAAATCGTATTCGTATTTTATTCCACTTAATCGGGATGTAAAAAAATTTTCTGATTTCAGATACGAATTGTGCAGATGTCTTCTTATATTCCAACAATTATTACTTGTTGATTCATTTCATCAGTTCATAAATACGCGAAAATTTAATATCAGCGAACCAACTCTAGAAAGGACCTCTTTGTTGATAAGATGTTATTATATATTTCTTTGGATGACGCAGACTCCGATCCATATTCCACTTTCTCTAAATTCGTTGTATGTCCATTTTTTTAAACAAATTTTTTATTTAACCAACAAAAAATCTTACACTCCGTTGAATAATAAAAACTGGGCTCGTGAAGTTGTTTAAAAAATCTTTTGCGAAATCATTCATTGGGATAAATGTTGTAAATTTGAAAGTACTATGTTTGCTACTTTTTACTTGATGTAAAATTCAAAGTTTTCACCTAATCAAAATAGAAAATTTTAAAGTCGCTTCAGATTTTTAAAAAGTTCAGTCCTAAGTTACCAAAAATAATTTATTTTTTTAGCATTATTATAATGCTTTATTTTATTTGTTAATTTATAGGGAAAATTGTGCATCAGTATTAAAATTGAACGAGGGAAATAAAAATATATATTTTCAAAGCAATCATCACCAACAGAATCCTAATGTAACGATTCTTGAGCTGTTTTTGCAAACTACAGCATCATCTACCGTACGCTTATTATTGTCGAAGAGAGAGATTCATCAGTCCCACATTTGTTTATGGCGTGAAAGTCTGCTGTTATACATTCATATATTGGCACAGTTAATGTATCTTTTTACAAATAACGATATACTGTCACCAAATGAATGTTTTTAATAATTAGATCTAAAAATATGACTCTTGATTTTTATAAAGGAGAATAGTATGTTATTAATTAATCATTATCAGTGGCTTGTAAAAGGTTATATGATTTAGAGTCTGATTCTGAAATTAATTAGATTGAAATAAATTAGAGATTAAAGATTAAACGTCTGAACAATGATAAAGTTAAAATAGTGTTTCCTTGACGAAATATAATAGATGGCCCCTGTGCAACAACACAATATTTCCAGAATACCTTTTGAGTTCAGGCCAATACTTGCATGTTCAAGAATATACCAGACTTTTAAGCAAATGGTGCCATTCCAATACTTATACACGTAAGTGACGCCCGCGAATGATGTACGCTTTTTTCTTAAATTGGGGTGCAATTGAAATTTTTTATTAATTTTATAATTTGACCGAGAATCATTGCAAACATCACAGGAAAATAATTTATTTAATTTTTGTACTATTTATTCTATTGTAAAGAAATCTGAAAATGAATACTTCTATATGCAAACTGGCTTTCAAATGAAAATTAAAGATATAATATGGATGTTTATATTTCTAGGTAAATTCTTACTTGCATGTGCTCTGTTGGATTCAGGGGAATATCACAAGGCTTTTGATATTTTCAATAAAGCATCTCACGGTATAAGTATTGGTGATTCATTTATCATCAACAAAGTTATCCAAGTGAAGGAGACCGTTAGAGAACGATTAATAACTTTATACTATTTGAAGGTGAAAATTATTCTAGTTTACTTGGAATGATA
>JAOWBB010006936.1:0-15351 GCA_028565995.1 Ricinus marginatus
GGGGTGTAACAAAACGAAAATGTCAGCGAGCATATGAGAGGAAATTAGGAAATACTTTAATTAAATGCAGGATGCCGAAGTGGATGCCATCGCATTTGTATAGTATTTATTTCGAAATGAAAATTTCTTCACTTCGCAGGAGAGGCAAAAGGTGTGCATGGTACGATAAGATTTATGTTACATCTCAATATTCTTGGCACCTCGGATTTTCATTATTTTCAGAGGGTGCGTCAATAAATGCCGACGACAATGCCGGTTTCGACTCTCAATCTTCTCGGATTTCCCTTCGGGAGAAGCAGCCCTCAGCCCGGACAGCTTCCCTTTCAGTTTCACAAAAGATAATGTACTCCGGGGAACGGTTCATATTATTTGCCGCATCTTCAAACGTCTTTAAAGCATATATACAGGTATTCTGCTTGGGAGCACCGCTCATTTTGCCATCGGTATATTTCAGCATCTCAATATCAAATCTTTAGAAGATACTTCAAAAAGGAAAATAATTGTTTCATGCCGATGGGAACCCACCTTCAAATTTGATCTACCGGAAAATGTATCTGCCGGCAAAATACATGGTGTAATGCAGAGATAACCCAGAAAACGATCGGTTTTGTGCTGCGGAAATAAATACTTCGTGGTTTTTGCGAGGATTCCCTCCTCTCCGAGCCACATAATGTGATCTCTTCTTTTAAATATTTTTCTTTGGAAGAGATGAAAGCTTCATGTCAAAAAGTTTTCCTCCTCGATGAAACGGAATTAAAGTGAACCATAAGATGATGGAACGAAAAAGGACATCACGGTTTCGGGAGGACTTTTTAAAATAAAACGAACTTGAAACAAAAGTTTTGCAACCTTAACTTTGATTCAAAACTTCTGACATTGGGACGTGTCCTGATATTTTAATACTCTAAACTCGAAATTTCCGAACCTTTTGTGTCCGTTTTGTATATTTTCCCGTTTCCCAAACTCATTTTCAGTTACTCGGGCTTCTTTTTTTTTTTTTTTTTCCTGAATCTAATCGGCGATCGGCATTGCCGCAAAATATTTCATTTTCCCATTTTCAAATGGAGGATCCAAAACTCTGTGGCGAGCTTGCTATTTATCATTACAAAAACAAATTACGGAGCCATGACGGTCAACCGCCACGGTATTAATCGACTTTCGATACCTCCGTCTGTATAATATCAAAGGAAGACAATGAAAACCATCGTATAATAGCGTTTCTAAAAAACTCTTTGGAAAATCAAAGTTGTGAATGTACATGCAACGCAATAGAAAAAGTCATTCATTCATTCCATTTGCAAAAAACAGTCGCTGGCAAGGCTAAATCTCTGTTGATTATCAGCGAATCACTAATATTTCATATTCAGACAAAATTTCCCTTATCTTTTTCCCCGGCAATAAGGTAAATATGGCAAAGTATATTCAATTCGAATGCATTTTCCGAAATGGGATTTTCCAGAACGATTCACATATTAAATTGGTTATTTTTTTTTTTGTATTGTTTATCCAGAAGGGTGGAAAATATTTTATTTCAGAACCGAATGGGATTTAATTCAACTTATTTCATTACTATTCTTTTCAATATCTCCACTTATAACCACTTTTTATTAGATTTACCCAAGTTTTCTTTGACTTATCCAAAGTCAAAGGAAAGAAAATTTTCTTTTTCTGTTTTTTTTAATTTCTTTTTTTGTTTCGCGTCCCTGTTTCCTTGCCCTACTCTACCCCTTCGGTTCCATAGACGGAATTAACTTAAGTGAAAATAAATTATGGTCTTCAGTTGTCTTGCAAAAAGGCTCCTTTTTCCAAGTTTAAAATACTTCCATCTAGAAATCGAAGGAAATTCAATGAAAAAGGTTGAACAAAAGGACTGAAAAGTGGTTTTCTCTCGAGTAAAGAAAAAGAAGTTTTAAATCACTTATGTTTATAATTTCTTACTAATATGAAATATTATTGATTTCTGTCATCTATCAGCGGAGGTTTATCATTTTTAGGAAAAGTTTTTCCGCCGGATATAGCGAATGCATGACTTTTCCCCCTTCGGCCAGGTACTTATGTTTAATATAGCTTTGAGAAGTTTTAAAAATTCAAGAAAAATGTGAAATCTTATGTAGAGTTCCATTATTTATTTATTTTTATATTTGGCGATGCCGCTGTCGACTTCGGATGAATTTGCACTTTTTGGGATATCATTGTGGATGATCGTCAATAAGAAATGGGAAAGATCAAACTTTCTCGGTGCAGCGAGAAAGATTTTAACAAGGGTGGAATTGAAAACATTTAACCCTCTGTTCAGAAATCTCCTAAAAAATTATCTTTTTTTGCTAAAAAGTCTTCTTCACCCCTTCATTTGTAATATTCATGATTTTCGGTTTAATGTTAGTTTTATGCAGATTCCGTAATCATTTTCATCCTCGACACGGCAGAAGGAAACTCTTCGCCAGGCTTTGTCCATTTCCTAATCCCTTATCTCTTTTACACCTAATAGTAAGGGGAAGCTTTCAGTTCGGTTTGTCTTTCCATTTTGCAGTTGAATACTAACAAAATACTTTCATTTGACTTCCTATAATGAACGAGGAGTAGCTTAATGATTTGGTGTCTTGATCACTGAAGCTCACATTTTCAAAATGTTTTTTCATCTATAAGGAAGTACCTCAAAAACTTGATTCCAGCGAAGCAATCCAGAATCCAGACTCGAAATTTTTGTAAATATCGTAAAATTATTTTATATATATATATAAAAAAAAAGCAAAGCAAAGCAAAGCAAAGAGAAGCACATCTTATTTGTATGCAACGTAACATAAGTAATTAATTATAGTAACATATATATAGCTTCTTTTTTTTACCGCACGTTAGTTACGAGCTTTAAAAAAGGTAAATTTTATTTTCGATTATAATCTTGTTGTCTTTTCAGGTAAGCAACCAAATTACATCTTCATAATTTCTAAAAGAATCTTCTGATTTCATTAGAAGGTTAAGTTTAGGACAAGGAAAAAAAAAACCATCGGTGGTATAAGGAAATATTCAAGATAGTTTTTTTTCTGATTCATGACTGATTTAAGTTTTTGTAATATATTCAACTCCCCGATTCTCCATAACATATTTTTCTATTCCATATTAAAAATTTTGACCTTTAACGTAGCTTCAACGGAATATTCTTATTTAGTCGTCTAATGTAATGGCTACATGTAATGTTTCAAAATTCAGCCACTGAACGAGAGGACAAGGCATAAAATAGTTTCTGGTGATTTCGTAAATTGTTGGAATAGTAAATTTACCAAAGTATAACAGCGTTAATGAAACGTTGCAAAGGTCCTGTACATGGTGTACACGTAGACCGTGTGGACCTCCCATTTTTCATATTAATCGCAGGCATGTGCATAAGTTTGTTATATTAATCGCCGATAATTTCATTTTATCTAATCCTTTCCGAGTTTTCCTTTCGCTAAACAAGATCTAGCATCAGATCAGATCGTACGCGCTCTTCTTTACCGTTTATTTTCACCTCACGGCAGCTTTAACGTTTCCTGACTCACCTCGTCGGACGTCAAACATTTTGCCGCAGAAAAATGAAAATTGTGCCGGAAAAAAAAAATTGGAAAAACTTCTCTTTTTTTGGTTATTAAAGGAATAATAAAGTTCATTATCACGCGATTCATCTGACGGGCGTTAAAAAGTCCCGCTTACGGCAATCTCGAATATTTCAACTTTGTGCCTGGCGTAATATCGACGCTTCAATTTTCTCCGCGGAGGAAAGGCAAAGCGAATGGGAATAGGCACGATTAAGGATCAATGCAAAGGCCGGAGTCAGCGCGAGGAAAGCGGCCGGAATGCGCCCCGTCGCGGTTAAGGAAAGAAAAGGTTTACGCTCCTGATCGGAGGATGGGAAATTAAGGATCGAGTTTCCTTCTTCGGTTTTCTCCCCGGGATCGGAGCCCAAAAATGATACTTGCAAGCAGAATCAGACTGGAAACTGCATAAATTCCAGTGCCCTTTGTAATGCTTTCGTCAGCTAAAAGCCAGGCTCAGCACGTATGACGTGGAAACTTTTTCGGTTGGATATTCGGAAGGATGACGTGAAAGCTGTGGATTTCGATGCTTAATGCTGATGAAACGTGAAATAACATACATCCTTAAGAATAAATTAACATACAGCTACGAGGCAGAAGCTCATTTATCAAAGGTAACACTTGTACACGATGAAAAAATTATCTGATATAATTATAATTATAGTTATGTGGTGAAAAACAGCTTTGCATCATTAATAATTTAGGGAATGGGTCTTTGTAATCAAAGCGATTCAACGTGGAATAGAAGCTAAATAACTTTTATATCCGTGGTTAGGTAATTTTAATCCGAAAGAAAAATTTAAACCCCGGGAATAGGATATCCTAAGGGAACGCGGGGCGACTCGCTGGAGCAAAGTCTGGAGTTGTGGAAGAGACTGCGGCTTCGACTCCAGTGATTGATATTCCGAGAGCAGTCATTTTCACTTCCACGGCTGCTTAATAAAAATGAAAAGAAAACAGTTGAACAAGGAACTTCTTTTTTTTCTGCTGGAGAAAGGAGAATGTAAAAAAAAAAAAAAAAAAAAAGGAGGATCCGCGGATCCGTGTCGGGCGCACGTGATCGAAATATCTTAAATTTCATTTAGTCAAGAAATCTCGTGCGAAAAACCTTTCCCCACGAACTCATTCACCATTGGCATCCCCCTATTCCCACCGGCGGGAAAAGGGGATGAATTTCCACGGAGAAAACACGTGGGGCGAGCTGAAAAAGGGTTGCCAACCGCGAGCCAACCTTTCGGGACGCCCCCGAAGACGCGCTCGAAGCCGAACCAACGATCCACTCAAATTTACATCCAGCTCCAGCCCCTTGCTTCTGGACCGAGCACCAGGCGTGGCTCATTTCGAGGATCGCCGACGGAATTAGAGACGAAAATCCGGAGTCAGAAAGTCAAGCTTCAGAAATTCGGGCGCTAATGCAACGAAGATAGAAGGAAACGTCAGTAAGGGAACAGAGATGGAGAGAGAAGAGAGAAAAAGCTGGAGATTTTTCCTTTTTTTTTTTTTTTTTTTTTTTTTTTGTGAAACTTTACGGAAAGTTCCCGGATCGCCGGCAACAAACCGATTTTCCTTTGAAGGAAAAATAAAAGCATGAGAAAAAAGAAAATAAAATCCTATGTGTAAAACCAATTTTAAATGGATATTATTTTATGGGTTGAATTATGGAGTAAAGGAATCTGGGAGGAAAAGCCAAGATACATGGAGATAATGATCTCGATGTTTGCCAAAAAATAAAGAGTTCGAAAGTTCGGGATGTCAACAGCTGGTGGGAATAAACTCTAAGACTTCCCTTCGACATTCACTGAAGAGACTATAAGTTTTGTTGAAAAATACTGTCTTGGCCCAATACCATATTTGTACACCGGTTAATACTGCGAAAATCTCCCCGTTTGATCTGGTGCGGAGAAAAGATCCGAGAGGGGAAAAAGAAAGATTTTGCTTACAACGAAGCGACATTTCAAGGCGGGGAAAATTGTCGAATTCGAAACGCCAAGCTGGCCGTCTGATTGTTAAGAAGGAAAAGAGGCATTCGGACAGAGAACGATCTCAAGGCATGCGAATGAATCGTCTTCTTTTGCTGCAGAAACACTTCAAGGGATACCGTTCGGGACGTCAAAAATATTTTGATCCCGCGTAACAAACGATAACATTAAAGATGCTGACGGTGTGCTTTTTTGGACGCTGCAGTGAGAAGGAAAAAAAGGAAACCTTTTACTCCCGCCGTACCGTTAATAACTCTTTGCTCACTCATACATGCCGTACATGACCCGGATAATGACATGGGGAGAAGGGGGCTAACACTGCATCCTGCCGCCCCCGTCAGTCTCCACCCTCTCGCATGTTGTATTATCCGATAAGCTCCCTCTAAAATATTCAATTTCCATGACTTGGCTTTGGTGAAAGTTAATCTTTTCGTAAAATTAAATGTTAATTCGTTAATATTTCATCAAATTTTAATTATTCACGTCACGGAGAGGATTATTTCTTTAATTTACACTAGAAACAATAATTGCCTGATTGTTAAAAATAAATAATTTCATAAACCCCCGCGGACTTAACGAGATGAAATTTGCCAAAGATCAATAGCAGTGGCGGATTTTTCGCTTTTTAATATCGCGCCTCAGAAGCCGGAAAAAGAAAAAAGAAAAAAAGGGAAAATCCATCTCCATCTTTTTTATCTTTCTCTCACACCCCCCACCCCCCCCCCGGGAGGGGTGGGGGAGGGGGATGAAATTTCTCTGAAAATCGGAAAAAATTCCGAATGAAAAAGGGAATCGCCAAAGCTGCGAAGAGTGACTTTTAACCAATTGGAAGCGAAGACGCGACCTGGAAAAATATTTTATCAAATGACCGGAAAAATCGGTCGAAGGCTTTTCCCTTTTGCGTTTGATTATCCGGAAAAAAACAGGCGGATACATCGCCCAGATGGCGTTTTTCTCAATGGGATTCCGCAGCATAAAAGGTGGATTGAATAATGACGATCGAAATGCATTGTAAGCAACCGGGGGGCGCGGGGGGGGGGGGATCACGTTGCTCTGCCACCCAGCAACTTTTTCGCCGGCCAAGACGTGCTTCATCCGGGTTGGGGCCGTGGGCCGAATTTGTTCCTTTCAGCGGGGTTTAATGAATTTCCTTCCTTCAAATTCTTTTCCTTTAATCCCGTCGGGAGGTTCGACAAAAGGTTCTGCCGCATCTCCTCCCTCTCTCCCGAAGGTATTTCATTTTCCTCTCATAACTCTTCCAGCATTTCGCTTTCCTCTTGACTGGAACCTAGGAACGGTTCCCTTTTTTTTTTTTTTTTTTTTTTTGACAAAAAGGCTTCCTTCGCACCGTTTGCCAGGTACGCTGCGCCGAATGCTTCGTTAAATCGAAAATTTTTCAATTTGTCCCCGTCTCGGAGGCCGGGGCCAGAGGACCGTTAATTCAAGTTGGCTTGATGGATTGGGTGGAATAGTTTTTCCGCTTACAATCATAAATGTAATTCGGCTCCGAATGAAGGCTCCAGTTTGGCACTGTACAAAAAAAAAAAACGATAATTGCATCCGATGTATAATTCGATGCAAATGAGCGATTTTGATCTCTTACCTTTCCAATCCTCTTTTGGGATAAAAAATTTCTGACCGGATGGAAAAATATTAAGTTTTAAAACCATTTCTTCATCCAGGAGATGCAAAGCGCCCGAATCTCTCCTAGTTCTGTTTTTCGCTTTCTGCTTATGCTTTAAATTCGGTACGAGAGCCTTGACACCACGAGTTTAGAAAGATTT
Organism: Ricinus marginatus; assembly: GCA_028565995.1. Classification (NCBI taxonomy): domain Eukaryota; kingdom Metazoa; phylum Arthropoda; class Insecta; order Psocodea; family Ricinidae; genus Ricinus; species Ricinus marginatus. The sequence goes on from JAOWBB010006936.1 coordinate 7,333, forward strand.
GAATAAACCTTGCGTCGGATATAACGAGAATCGGGAAGATACTAAATAAGTACCGCACAATAATTCCAGCACCCGAAAGAAACTTATAAAATCAAACGCGAGTTGAGTTACGTGCGTGGCAAATGTTATAGAAAATAAAACTGCATTTCAATTTCTTTCTATGTAATGACAAATTTATAATACCTGCAATTTTGAGATAAACGTTTCCAATACGCTAATACAAAAATTATTTTAATGCCAATAAAAAGGTATTAATAAAAATTTTGCAAACGAAAAATTTTCCCTCGGCACTCTTGCTGTGTTAGTTCAGAAATTAACATTTCCCTTCGAAAAGCTGCCTCGCCTTTTTATATGCATCTAAATTAATAGTTTTCAACAGTGACATCTGACCAAGATTTCTGCGGAATATATTATTTATATTTCAATTAAGTGACACAATAAGGAAGAGTCTTTTTTCCATGGAAGGCTGTCACATCTTGTTTTTCATTAACCCTTATTCTGCATTACCAATTTTCTATTTTGATTCATTAAATATTCGAGACCCGCGGGTTCCATTTACGTCTGTCATTCATGTGCGGTGCGGTTCAAACATTTATTTGATGTTGTTCCCTGTGCGATATCTTTGTGCACTCCGTTAATTCTTAGCCTTCGAAAACAATTACAAATGTTAATTTATTCGTTTCGGAAGTTCCTTTGATGTGGCCCGTCAAGTTTTATTACTTTTCAGACTTGCGGATTTTGCTGAAACTTTAAATCGGAAATTTCCTTCCTTTTTTTTTTCCCTAAAAAAAACAACGGGAAACGGAGTGCAAAGAGAGCCGATGGCTGGGCTGGTATAAGTTTGGTGGAGCACGAAAAATGATTTTTCCCGTGGGTTTGCCCGTGCCAGGTTGTACCGAGGTGAGGGTCTCCAACTGAATTTTTTACATAAAAACGACGTTTAAAAAAAAAAATAAATAAATAACCGGATTTAAAATGATCTCAGACGAATAAGTAACCGATACCGAAGGCAAAAGCCACATGATGGTGTACAAATGACAAAACACAAGGTTTTCAAGATTCTTCCTCCTTCCGTTCCTGAAAAATTTTAAAAATTTCATGAAGTTCACGTTATTTTCACCGAGGTGGATCAACATCCTTTAAATATTTGAAATTGGAAAAATCACTCGGAGCAGAAATGATTGGAAATTTTCAGCAGATCAAACAGTATTTAAATTTCAAAGCGATTTGCCAAGCGGGAATCTTGTCAAAATTTGCATTAATAAGATGTTGGGCAGCCCCAAATCAGGTTAACACAATTCCTGATATTTATTAGTGTACAAGTATCCTCTGATTTGTTATTTCTCAGGCGCCGAATTAACGAAGCAGTCCGTGGATTTGACTCCATCCCTTGAGGTTTCTTTCTTCTTTTTTTTTTTCACTTACAGAAATCCAAAATGTCGTGTATAAATTAGACATGTAATTGTGTGGTGTAATTGATGGAATCCCAAACTTCTTGGCATGCCTTAGCAATTAATTACAGCCTCCCCCGAAGGGGTGGTTATTTAACAAGGGTTAACTGACCAACTATTTTAAACTAGCATCAACGTTATTTCGCTAAGTTTCTCAGTTAAAATGGACCGATGTAAAAGGTCCCGGCTGATTTATCTTAGCCCCGAAGACATTTTGGAACTTTTTGTTTTCCTGCGACTTTCCTCCTTGGTGGTACATTTATTCGAACCTTCCGTTAAAAATTATGCATTGTAAGTAACTCCACGGGAAAAGTTTCCAGATGCTTCTCTACTCTTTTATTGCGACGGTTTTGTACGGAATAATTTTATTTACTATTTATTTCATTCAGCACTTCTTACCCGGGATAAAAAAAAACAACGTGTTAACATCAAATAATAAATTTAATCAACGTTTCTCTTCTTTATTCACATTAAATAGCGCATAAAATCTTTTAAAATTGATTGTGTTTAAATAATTTTCCGTTTCATATTGTCTTCGGAGGAACGTAAAAAGTTAAAAAAAAGTTAGAATATTATACAGGAAAAAATTAATTTTTACTTCTTTATTAACGAAATCCTACAAAAACTTAATTTCATGATTACAGCCGAAATCGGTCGAAAAATAAAGCATGTAAAATATCACTAACAGTGTTATTTTAATTTTTTTTCATAGTTGGGCAAGGCATTTTAATTGAATTAGATTTTTCTGGCATCGTCGATCCTCTTTCGCCTTCACGATCTTCTTCCATTATATTTATATTATTAAACATACAAAAATCTCATTCGCTTTCATAAATTCTGTTCCTGACGTTGTTTAATGCGATGATTTAAATTTTTTAACAATTCTCGTTTTCTTCTGCGCTCTCTTCTCCTCCCAACGAACGCCAGAATTTTTCGGTTTCCCTCTCCATCCGTTACATTCTCTTCAGAGCCTGCCCTTTTTTTTTTTTTTTTGTTTTTTTTTTAATGGTAGCAAACTGTTCGGAAAAATTATTTTCTAAATTTCGGTCAGCGATAACGCTGACGTAGCCGTCAGCCGAGCTAGGAACCGCGGAGATGCAAAATAGTGTTGAATTTTCTGCCCCTTAAAAACGAGGCCGGCGATGTTTTTGCTCCCCGGGGGAAAACTAGGAAATCTGAGCCGACGCACGGGGAAGAGTCATTCCTTTATGTGATTTGCGAGTAAAAATTTAGCAACGTGCAGTGGAAAATATCCCTTTTTGTCTATAATTTAAATCGCGAACGGGTTCGGTCTTTGTCCAAAATGCCATCCGTCAGCGGTCCAAAACTCGAGTTTTTCCACAGTTGTGAAACCCTCAGTGAGAAAAGGAATAATTTCTCAAAATTGGACTGCATTACCGATTTTATTTTACGATTTTAGCCTAGATTTCTTTTTTTTTTTCCATTATCTAGATTGCTTGCAAATGACAGGGATACGGAACTAAGGCAATCATGAATAATTTTAGTACGGTTGGATAATTTGCTGGTCCACGAAAATAATAAGGTGGATTTCATGTGGGAGTCAAATTTGATGATTTGGGTTTGTTTTTTTTTTATTTTTTTTTATTTTTTTGCATATTATTCTATTAGAGTGAATTTCAAGTTCCAGTTCTGTCTACCGGTCAAGATTAACGGGTCCACTTACCGCCAAAGCAGGCACTGGACACTGCAGCAACCCTTTTTCTCCTTTAATAACCGAATCGCGTTCAAACGAAAAAATGTTAAGGGAACCCTGCTTTGTGATCCAGTTAATGTGGCACGGGCAACTGTAAAGGGTTCCTTTTGGGGCGATATCCATTAAAAAAAAAAAAAAAAAAGGAGAGATCATCTCGACCGTGAATAACGAGAAGTTCTCAATGCGATGCTTTTACGATAACATTTGCTCACTTCATTTAAAACAGTGTCGCAAACCCCTGGAGAGTAATGAGAGTGCATCGAAACGGGAGTGACCACACCATGCAATTTCATGCTCGGCCTCACGGGCTGCTGCTGACTCCTTCGCTCCACCGTAAAATAAGTTTCCAGTCGACTCCGGCAACATCCCGCAGGGCTGGAAGTCTCACGATAATTTTGTTTCATTTAATATTCCGTTAATGCATCGAATCGAGGAGTCTTTGACTGAAGAATAATCAAATAATTAGATTCGTCTGGAGAGATTTCCAAGATGCGTGCTTACAGACCTTGTGGGACTTTACCCATTATTAATTGGGGTTTAAATGCGAAGATTGTGTGCTTCGTGAATATATATTATCATATTCCGCGTTTTGGGGAATGGGCCTTTTGGAAAATTAAATCTTTCGCAAAACGACATTAAAGATATCATCGTTTTACATATTTGGCTCTCTCAGTGTATCACGTAACCAGATGGAACTGTGTAAAATTTTTAAATTACATATATATATTGGAAATTTTTACATTTATTTCCCCAAAAAGCCCTTTTTGAAATGTTAACGACCTATTTATTTAACGGATAGATATCTGTTAAACAAATTACACTGCAATTTTTATTTTTATACCGAACGGAACATCGTTCCATATGATCAGTTCCTGTGTTTTTTTCTTTTTTTTTTTTTTCTTCTTCAACAAAAACGGTTGAAGTTCAGAAAATGTACATAATCCACCCCCACGACTTGTCTTGCCGTTACCCAATATTCTTTTGCCGGAAAGTTCCGCATATTTTCTTTTTGTGAGAGAAGAAAAAAATAAATAAATAAATAAATAAATAAAGCCACACGATTTGCGGAAAGCAAATATTTTTTTCCTGCGTCTGAAAAACCCTTCTCCCGGTACTCTTTGAACGGTAAAATAATAAGAAAATTTCCTTCTTTGTTTTTTTTCTTGTTTTACTATTTAGAATCCAGGGAGAGAGAATGTGTCTCGATCGAATTTCGATATTTCCTTCGGAAGAAGCAGAAGAAAGGAAAAAATTGCGCTCCCACGGAACGGAAACAAGCAAGGAAGACGAAACACGAACGGGAATCCCTCCTTGTGGAGAGGTCCTTTTCCCGTTTTCTCTTCCTGCAGCTCCAAATCACGGGCGATCACCACCGAGCCCACTCCGCGGCGTTCAATACGGGAGAGTGGCACAGGCGAGGGGCGGAGTCGCCCGACAAAAAGCATGCAACCGAATGCAGCTTTGATCAAATGCTGTACCTGAAATGGCCCGGATCCGGAGCAGCACATACCGGATACGCACTCCGAGACGAACGTGGGAGTGCATGAGTGTTCAGAGGACTGAGATTGTCGTCCGACGAAGGCGTTCGCGCCCACTTGCCCGGGAACAGTGGTAAACTGAGACGACCTCCGTGAATTTCGACTGCGCAAGAGCGGGAGATCCAGTGAACGTCTTCTGCTGTCCGATCTCGAGGCGATCGTAAATTGCTTTTTTCCCTTCCGAGACCATGCGGACTTTTCCTCCGTCCTCCGGACGGCAACATCTCTCACGGCTTCCCTCTGCCGAATCGTCGGAACGGCCAAAATCCACTTTTCCCGGGAGAAGCCGAGGATCTTCTTCTTAACGGATCAGCTTTAAAATTTGGCCCGGAGGCCGTTTTCACTTCAGCTTCCAGCCAGAATCCCGGCGACCGGAGAAAAAAAAATTAAGCGATCTGAATTGCGCTTTGCAAATGGAAATCTTTCCTTTTTAAACGTCGGATGGTGGGACGGAGCGAGAGTGGGCGGAAGATCGGGAGAAAAACGAAAAGCGACGAGTTGAGCCGAAGATTGCCGGAACAAGCCGAAAGAGAAGTCTATGAAGATCAATACGTTGTGAAAGCTGTTGCCTAGGGAACTTTGAGCTTCCTAAAAAGCTTTGCAGAAGCCGCAAAACTAAACAAAATTTATTCTAATTTACGTGGTCTGCTTTTCGAAAATCTGGAAAATTTCGTTCCTCTTTTTTTTTTTTTTTTTTTTTTTTTTGACTTCTCGCATCTCACTGCAGGCAACCCGTTTTGAGGCCGGATTTTTCGTTCTGTCGGACGCCACTCGCAGAAATGGCATCCTTCCTTCCGCCTCGTGAAACGGCATTTCTTTTTGCAGCGGGCATTATTCTAATTCCCATTGAAGACCATTATACCGTGATAATTGGAGCAAACAATAGTTTTTAAATTACATACGGGGCGAGGGCTGAGGATCGGGCGGACGATGATCCTGACGCGCGATGCCGCATAAAGGTTTTCTGATATCGCCCGCAATAAATTTTTTTTTTTTTTCTTTTTTTCCCGTAATGGTCGCCGATTTCCATTTGAATGGGAAAAGAATTCGTGAGAAGCCTCTTGGTGAAGCTAATCCGATAAATCGAAAAATATTCAGTTTTAATCCCCGGGCATCAATTGATCAGATTCGAGCTCGGCAGCGGCTCCCGGATTTTCCATCCCTGACTTTGGGACCTCCCCCGCCCCCGAAACGAAATGAATGCGTATGACTGACTTGATGAATTACTTAAATGCACCCCACGAGAGCTTTCCACGTTCGCCCCGTTGCCTCCTCCGCCGCGGCTCATTACTTATTCGGATATCCGAAACAATCAGCCGTGGAACTGGGGTGCTGTCTCGCCCTGGCACTTTTTATGTGAAATCCGTATCTAAAGAAGGGATTAGTTTCTAAATGTTAAAACAAAAAAAAAGAAAAATAAGCAGATTTTTTTTTTTTTTTTTTTTTTTTTACTTCGACGGAGATTCTCAAGCATTTGACGTTCGTAAATTCCGGTGGAAAAATCCACCTTAACTAACCTAAAACAACGACGTTTACCAAAGATTACATTTAAAAGGCAGGACTTAAGGATGTCAGACATGTCCATTTAAAAGCTGATCGATTTGAATATGATCGAGCGAATGCGGAATTCGGATTATATCGCAAGCGTTTTGTCCTCACGCGAAACTTAAAAAAATTTCAATCGCCCGATAAAACTTCCCTTAATCCATGGGGTAAACTTGAAAATTTTTTTAAATATTAAAATAATTGTTTCATTTTCTCAGTCCGCGTTACCTCTTTCTTAGTTACCTGAATATTTAATTAATTACGCGATATTAAAATATTATGAGAAACGCGGAGCAGAGCAAGCGACGAATTTTTTTAATACCGAAATCGGTATTAAAAGAAGGTTATTTTTTTGCCCTTTTAAGAAAGATTTTCCCAGCCTTTTTTCCGTTTACATTTATTAGTCTATTAATTTTATTTTTTTTTTTTTTTTTGGGTGGATCAATCTCGGGAGAAAGAGCTTGTAGTATTTTACATTCACATTTTGAATTGAATGAAAGTCGCAATTTTGCGAACTCTGCATTCGTAAGGCACAAGAGGCAATTTGGGGGTTTAAAAAAAAAAAAAAAAAAATGAATTAGTATAAAGCCGTAGAAAAGCGGTTTTCAGTCAATATATCAGGTCAAGTGACGCAACGTGAAAACAGAAAGTTTTTATGTGACCCGTTTTTGCTGTGAAAACTTTTGCATCAAATGGAAGTGTAAAATTGGCACGGATTTATGCCGTCAAATCGAAGCGAATGTGCGTCATTTTCCATAATGCCTTATTTCATTTTTTTTTTTTTTTTCCATTTATGAATGCCGTCGTCCTCCGCAGTATCGGGATATCACATTTCCCCGCAATTAAGGCAGGAACAGGGAGACGGGAAAAAGCCAGCCTTCGGTCACGATGAGCAGCAGCGGTGAAATATTTATCCCATCTGCGACCTTAACGCGTTTACCTTCCGACAGGATCACGTATGAAAGTGTCGGTTCCCCACTGCATTTGAATGAATGGATAGAATGCCTGCCATCACAATCAAAGATTAAACAAAACCCCTCCCCCCCCATGATATTTTGCGCTTATAATACGATATCTTCTTTTGTTCCTGTATCGCCTACCATCTTCCACGACATTCATTCTCAGGTACATAACATAAATATTCTTGTAATTCGATATAGTGTAGCATTTTGTAAAAAAAAAAAAAATGTTTTTTAATTTCAAAGCTGCCGCCTTAAGTTTTTTTTGATCGACACGCAGCCGCTTCAATGGAAAATCAAACGAAGGTGGTACTTTTGTAACACCCAAGATACTCGTTTCGAATTAAAATACGATCGTAAGTGAATATCAAAATACATCTCGTGTCCATTATAAGGCTTTCCACCTGCAGAGTAATTATCAGTAATATTTAGAGTCTCATGTGAAAATATAATAGACCTCCTTTCAGTATCTATCGCCTCCCATCACTTCAGTCTGCATCGCACGGTGTCCCGCATTATCCCTTTTCTGTCATTCCGTTATGATTGGTTGGCTTTCTCGTTATTAATCATCCCCTTCCTCTGCAAAAAGTGAAAAAATTTTACCTCCCTGCAAAAAATAATGCCACCACCCCCTCTTCATCGTGGTTCGATCATTGAGTGTTAGCATTGCACTTCACTTTCAGTGTTTTCAACTCGCCCTGCTCAGCTTTGCAGCTCACTTCAGAATTTTCCGTCAATTAAATGAAATTAACCGGGCTTTGCGCGAAACATTTTTCGGGCCCGGGGAATTGCGGAGAAGAGGGGGCGGGGAG
>JAOWBB010006937.1:0-15335 GCA_028565995.1 Ricinus marginatus
TAATTTAACTTTTAACGTTAAATCAAATATAATTTATATTCTCTATAATTATCAGATTAAAAACAAACATAATTACTGAAATTATTTCAGGTTACGTTAGGTTAGCATTTAAGACTTTTTCATAGTAACTTAAATTTTTTGTCGGATTTTGGCATTAGTTTTTAAAAATCAGGGGGAAAATCGACGCTTATAAAAAAAAATTTTGGATAACTTATGGAAGATTACTTATGTATATGAAGATTTATATACATATGTATATGTATAATTTAAATTTATTGTAAGTTTTTGCATTATAAAGGCATTAATGCATTTTATGCATTTTGTTAATGCATTATATGCATTAACAAAAAACTTATCATGTTTTATGAAGCAAATTAGATATGTAATTACTATTAACGGAATGTACTATTTAACATAATAATTATAACAAAAATATACTGAAATTTGAAATAGAAGCAGTATTATACTGTTTACTTTTCAAATGAATGTATGTATGTACATGTACATGAATATTTGTAAAACGTACATAACTCTCACGATTTCCATGAAAAAAAATTAAATAAGAAACTTTCATAACATTGAAAACGGTTAAAATATCAAATTACAAGCTGTTTTATTATTTTCCTAATTACGTAAATGACAAGATTTCAGTAGAAAATATAAATGAAAATTTAAATGGTTACCAAAATGAATATTATCTCTTCTGGCTCAAATAAAGCAACTACAATCAGAAAGCATTCCTTATAGGAGTTCTCGAAGAGAGTTTTGATTTTTTTTAAAAAAAAGATAATATGAGGAATTACCGATACAAAATAAAATCCTATAATCATTGAAAGAAAAATATTTAATAAATGTATAAAATGCTCTTTATTAATTTTTTATATTTTATTTAGGTTTGATTATTACCTCGATATTATTGTACCTTAAATTATATTTAAATGTTTCTTTGGGTTCTTTAGTCGAAATAAATGTGTATGTGTATGTGTTTATTTATACATATGATATTTGACATAATATGTTAAAAGTATTTTTACTAAAATTATCTATTATATTTACACACGTTAATGAATTGGCTTTTTTTTGTTTTAGATTTCGTATTTTTGTCTTGTTTCATTTGTCACCGTAATGTTCCTTTTAAGTTCTCGATTCAATAAATTCCCTAAAAAAATTTTTTAAAACAAGTTGAGTGAGAAACTTTTTCGAGAAAACAAAACAACGACAAAAAGCTCGTGGAAAAGTAATTGTGATTAATGAAAATTGCAAAGTATTTTCCATCCTCAATACTTTAATTGAAATTTCAAGCGTCAAAATGCTATAGAGAACTTTACAACAAAAAGCTCTTCGCCTATATATACGTTTGAATTTGTAAATATTTTTCTATTATAAACACAATTCAGTTAGTTTTACAGAATAGTGAATTCGATTCTTGTGCAAGCTTAAATATTAATCGCAAAGTTATTATGTTTGGTAAGGTAAAAATGATATTTTTTCAAAAAAAAATTCTGGTTAATAAGATTTCATAAAGACCTTGGGTGCACTTAATTTTGAAAGAAAAATGAATTTGTCGTAACTTTTCCTCGCTGCTTTTATATTCCTTAACTGCGGTCTATCTGACAGGACTATTTGAAGGAAGATATAGAAAGTTATTATTTTCTTACTAAGAACTGAATAAAAGTAAGAATCAATTCGAGGCATGGTCATTAAATACTTAAAATTTTGTATTTGTGTCGCAAGAGTTGATTTTAAAAAAGAAATAAATCCTTTGAGTTCGGAAAAAAAATATCAATTTTATTCCATTAACCGTGATGCAAAAAGTACCTTCAGTTCTATTAATTAATTTTATTCTCCTTTTCAATTTAAGATAAAAACATTTAAATTTCCTTTTTTCTAACCTAACCTGAGAAGAATTCGACAAAAATTACAGTGTAATTCCCTTGAGAATAAGGGAAATTAATACCTGGCACGAAATCAAATATTGTTAACCATCTTACGCTTTGTTTTGTTGAAAATATGCATCTTAAATCTTTTAAATAGTATTTGTCCCAAGCATTTTCCTTCCCGCTTAGCTGAACAGGAGTTTAGAGGATTAAAAACAGTTATGCATAAAAAGAGACATTTGTAGGTAAGTTGACGCCATCCGAAAGGTTTTTGAATTTATGTTAACATTTTTATGTGAGTAGAAAATTTATTAAATTACATCTTGCTGATCATTTCGCGGAATCTCCAAGTGATTTTTTACTAAAAACATTGAATCTTTTATTTTTGATGATTTTGAATAATATTCTGTATTTATTGGAAATTTGGGCGGAACTGGCGGAAAATGATTCAGCATCTTGGCGAAAAAAATGGTGCCTGGCACCTTTTGTACCTGAAAAACTAAAAAATTTACGAACGACGGAGATGTGAAAAACTTGCGCATCGCGAGGATATACAGGTAATGTTTGAAAGTTTTGACTTTTTACAAGAATATCGACATGATATTCATATTCTTGTAAAAAGTCCAATACTTTGTTCGCTTTGTTACAAAAGCGAATTTGCATCGTTGCAACATTGAAACTAAGCTTTGAAGCACATGAAGAAAAAGTTTCCACTTTCTTGGACAATAATAAAAATAGATAATTTTTAAAAAATTTCCTTATATTCTCAAAAATGATGAGAAAAACACTTTTGTTTGTGCTTCGAATTTTATTTGCTGTTTATGCTGCTGACTCGGAAGATATTTTGAAGGTGCAGTATCCGCTGTTCGGAATACCTCAAGCGGCAACACAATCTAAAGTTGCGAACACGTGCGGCACTAATTTAAAAACTCTATATTTTGCGCTAAAGAAACGTGAAACTTAGGCTGTCCATAGTAAGTTCCTCTTGCGATTCGAATCTTTTACCGTCACTAGCGTCAAAGTAAATTATTAACAACTTTATTTTTTTTTTTTTTTCACAGTGCTTGATTTAAGTGGAGCCCCTAAAAACGGATTTATTTGGGTCAATAACTACTGGCTGAGATCCTGTTCTCAGTCCAAAAGGAGAGCCATAAAGCAAAAGCTTTCATCCCCAAAAGAAGTCTCATTCAGAGCCTTAACATACCCACCATTCGAAGTCATTCGAATCTACATTTGATCTTATAGCCATAATTCCAGTTTTCAAAGACGGATAAATCGATCAAATCAGGTATTTGTATTTAAGGTGCAATTAAACAATGTGAATAAATATTGGGGGATATTTATGAGGTTTAAAGTCTCTTGTTTTTTCTTCAAAAATTATCAGTCATGATTAATTAATAAAAGGATATTAATTGTTATTTTTCGCGGAGTCCATATGTTTGTAACACATTTTGTACTTACACAATCGGATCATATACATGTATCTTAATTTTATTAGTTCGCTTTCGTAATTTATTGTACAGGAATTTGTTGTTCTTTCATTTGTTCAATAGATACCGATTTAAGGAATTATTCCCGTTTATCATTTCTTTCGTGAAAGTATCATATTCAAATCAAAATTTCAAAACTGGATACTTGGACAAGCACATGAAAAAAACACTTGTTCAGTAGCATACGGAATTTTTTAATGCATTATTGTCATAAGTTAATATTTCACACAGAATAAGGTTCAGAATAGAAATTTATTTGAAGTTAAAAATTATAATTGTTCTCGAAATGCAACATTTAAAAAAATCAAAAGATAAATGCCCTATTTTTTTCGGTAATAGTAAAATTTAAAAAAATAGAATGTGGCATCATCCTCAACAATCTTTTTTGAACTTTCTTTTTTTATACTTTCTTTCTTTCTTTCTTTCTTTTAATAGATTGGGCTTTGAAGAATTTTATATACATACTATATTTTATAATGACTATAAAATGTTTGTAACGCTCTTTCATTAGAATTGTCTCCTATCCGAATCAGTTGTTGCTTAATTTAATAATACTAGTGAAAAGAAATTTTTGAATCAAATCTTTATTAAATACATGTAGGGTTATTTGAATAGGTTAAGGTGAAAATGAAAAGGTTAATTAACGAATTAAGATATGCTTGATGAATTAAGTTAATAATAAAACCTCGTGTAAACACCTGAAAATCGTTTCGAACATCATCTTTCCGCAAACCAATGTAATCTGAATATTTATATTCAACTGTAAAAAATAATTATTTGTTTTTATCGTTGCAGAATTTAATGATCATAGGTTTTTGCATGAAGTCAGCTTGTACAGTTCAAGAATTGAAACCTTTATTGGAGTCATGGATAGTCAAAATCCACTGGCAATGCAGCTTCTCTGTTATTTCAACTGAAAGTTAGTAAAAAAAAAAATTTAATGAAAGAATCATTTTTTGAGAATAATCCGAATTTTGTAGTAGTCAGATAAATTATTACTTGTTTCTAGATTTACATAGAGTTAAGCACGATATCGAATAAACGGGCTGTATATTTTTATCAGATTGCTATGCATACCCATATGAGATCCTTTGCAAAATGTATGACGAGTCTGAATTTCGATATGACTACTCCATTATCTGGCTAAACCATCCTAAGAATTTTACAATCCTAGGGTTAATTTCAAAAAAATTTTAAGAAAGTTGAAGCTTAAAATTGTTACACAACTGGAATCTTCTAATATTAAAAAGCAGTTCATTAATTAGCAGTTCTAATTAAGCAGTAAAATTTACATTAACAGTTAAATTTTGATTAATTTTTTAAAGAAGTAGTTTTAATATCGAAAAAGGGAAACATTAAAAAAATGGGTAAGGTTGTCAGAGCTGTTCAAGATTCTGGTCTCAAACAAAGCGAAAGCATCAGTGGTTTGGTTTGAAGCTATCAAAACCAAGGCAACATTGGTATTTAATTATATGCATTTATACATATCTCTTTTCAGTTTATTTGTCAAAATATCTGCTTTATTTATTTTACTTGGAACTTTATATGATATTTACGTATGGAAACCGGAAAGAAAGCGTTACAATCTAATGAAATTAGAAAATAAAAGCAAGAACTGGGAAAAAGGGAAAGTGAGAAATATGCGAGATGTAGGTGAAACATTAAATTGTGATAGCAATCCAAATGATTGTATGTATAATAATAATTATTTTTACTTAGAGGTTCTTTCATTTATGAGTTATCTTTTAATTATTACAAGAAACTGTGAGATAGATATTTATTGAAGGACACCAATATTTATTTTGTATTACATTTTATGCTCTTCTTGTTTTGCTTGAATCTGCTCATTAAGGAAATTTGGCAAAAGTATTATTGGTCTTTTTTAGAGTGAAATGATAAATTATACAGCTTCTTAATATTTGACTTGTATTAAGCTATGAATTGAAAATTGATAATTCTTCACATAAATCAATACACGTGCCAATTACAGTTTTGCACCCTTAAAGTCAAACGACTGAGAGAAATTGTGAAAATGTAATGGTAAAATTCATAATTTGTTTCTCAGCATTGTTCTCATGCAAGAACAATGAGATAAGACAAACTATGATAATATGGTGTGGCAGCTGTGCATGGTCTTAAATTTTTAGAAATGATATGGATAACTTACCTTTTTAAATTATATTAGTTGAAGGACATTGCGGGTAAAATAAAATATACAATTTATTTTTATATAAATTTTTCTGATAAATTCTATTATATTATTGTGACAACAATCAAAATTTCCAGATATTATATAAAAAGCAGTTATTTCATTTGTATTTTTTTCGAAATATCATATTTTTTACTGTTTTACACATAGTAAATCACAACTTCTGTCAAATTTTTATGGAGTTTCTTGGCATGAAGTCAGCATTAAAACTTTTTCTGTGGATACGTTTTTTTTCACCAGTAGGTTTTTATTATACATATCATAGAAATCACAGAATTTCGTCTCGATTCAATGGTAAGTTCAGCATTAAAATAAAAGTAAATGAATTCTTTACGGTAATTCTGAAAAGGTTTATAAGGTGAGCTTTTCCTTCGGATGTACGTTACTGACTGAAATTAAGGGAGTAAATATGTTGAGGAAATTACCTAATATTAATATCTTTTTTTTGGTAATTTTTTTCTAATATAAAAATCTGTATTTTATTTTAGGAATGTAGATAGCAACATGTGCTTGAATGGTCCAGTAATGAACGTAATGAAAAAAATTATTATTTTTCAGACCGAGTCCTATTTGTGCCCTGGCTTTGGAAAGAGCTGTCATTAATAATAGACCTAAAAAAGAATAAACTCATTTGAAGCTGTTAGAAACTTCACAAAATGCTGGCGAACAGTATTGTTAGAGGAATGCATCGACAGAAATGAATTCTTCATGTTAGGAGCAGCTTTATTAATTATCTCATTGCAGTATGTGTTTTAAGCTAAATATTTTTCATTGTAACTAAAAATTCATGTTATTTCTATTGTTTTATAATATTTATTAAACGTTTTACAGATTCTGGAAATTTACTTCTTAGCTTATAGGAGGAAGTTTAATTATAATTTCTTCACTTTTTAAATGGATATTTGTCTATAAATATAATTTACCCGTTTGCAATTGAAACTCAGACCTTCAATTTTCTTTAGATGAAAGTTATTGACATTTGAAATGTCATATTAAATTTATCCGGAAGAAATTATAATTTAATAATGTACAGAAATAGCGAACATCAACATCGAACGATGTGACCCACCCTGTCAACAGTAGCATCACATCTGATAGGAATAAGCACTGGTTATTTTGCGCTACATTTAAAAGGAGAATTGAGATTGAATAAAGTAAGTACATTTATGTTTTATATTTTATTAAATTTATCATTACTTTCGCATTCATTTTATCATTTTGAAAGTAAAGACGTGGATCTTTTTCACATCAAGCAGAAACTGTTTAGAAATTCAACACTTTTTTTTTTAAATACAATTCAAAAAGATTTTTTTGGAGATAAAAATGAAATTTTACTTAAAATTTGTTACATTAGCTTACATGCTGGCTCCTATGATTAATGTCCGGTTTCTGGGTCTTATTCGGATTTTATAGCGAAAACATGCCAATTATTTCGGTTGCTTTATATCTATTTGTCCGGCTTGGGGAGATCGATTATCGTGGAAAGTAATTGCCTGCTTAACAAGAAATGCCGGTTAGTAATAAAGTGCTATCGACTCTTTAATCAAAAATTTTCATAAAAGCAAAATAATTGAATTTCATTTTTCTTTTTTCAGATATTCTTAAAACCTTTTTATCTCTCCTTCTTTGGATTCCATAAAGTAAACTCTTCTTAACGTCTTATTTAATAAGTCCGTTAATTATTAATTTTATATATTCAAGTTCCGAGGCTCCGGTTCACGTCAATTTCTTCCCGGTGGTAATTTAGTGATTTTATTTCTAAAATTAATTTTACAAACGCAACCACTCCAGTTTTGATCTTTACTTTCTTTGCATTCACAGATTGTATATTTACATATCTGGATTCACTGGCATTGTTTATTTGTGTGCTTAATCTGTCTTTTCATTATATTGGAATTACCCTTCACTCAAATTAAGAAACATCTAATAGGTCGCAAATATGTGCTTAATTTACCTGACCCAATATTAATTAAATGGAAAAAATATGGGAAAATCGGAAATAAAAATAGCCATGATTTTTTTTCACTAGCTCTTGCTAAAGGTAAATTTCATTTTTCCTTTAATAATAAATGCTGTCCCGCGTGATACTTTACTTCTCATTTACGTTATTTTCGCAGACTCATTCCGGTCGGTTAGCCACTATTCCTTATCCTCCTCCATCCCCTCCCCATTCGCTTAGCGGCGCATACATAATTTTCGAGTTAATAGACCATTTTCTCCACTTTTTAATGCTGATCCACTACGTGAAATAGCAGTCTGATGATTCAGAAGACTTTTTGAAAGAACCAAAGGAAAGCGAATAGATTGATGCGGATCGAGGCGAATGCTTCCTGGAGGATGGCATGCGAAACAAATGTCCCTGCTCTTCGATTCTGCTAATCGACTTCCGATGCGCACATTTAATGATTATTACGGCGAAAGGACAACGGCCATTGAGCATGATTGATGGAACCCTGACGTTCTACATAGGTAGCGCATGCGAATGGATCCTAGAACAGAAGAGGAAAATAGGATCACTACGCGAGCATGTGAGAACCTGAAGTTCTTATTTTTCCGTGCGCCACGTCTCTTCAAACTCGTGATTAAACTCCACTAAAAATCTTTACATTGCTCCATTGGACCGTATTCTGTTTCTTAACAATTTAATGAATTTTTGCTAATTTCAAGGCGTATTTTCATTTTCAGTCGCATTTAAACGAATTACGGAACTGATAACATAAATATTGTTTGTCGCGTTTTATATCGTTTTATTGATCTCGTCTGAGATATCTCTCAGTTCCTCGTGTGCCAGAAATTGATGGAATTTGACTTCGTTTGGTGCTGACAATCGGTGAAGGATTTCATCTTTAACTTTTATACATTTAGCATTGGCTGGAAAGTTATTGGTAAAGTCTGTTATTTGTCAGATTGTGGCTGCATTGGTCCGGCCAGTGTACTTGTATTTGGTTGAGTCGGCGATGATGTTATTCAGCGAGAACTGAATCTCTAGTTGGAGAAACCAATTCTCCGGATCTACTCTGATATTGTTAGTTATAGAGATTTCCCTACTGTACTCATTCGTTGTTGTTCTCCTCCTCCATTGTTATATCTGCTTCACTCGGTGGTTACCAGTTATGTGGCTGGCATTATATGATACATGGAAAATAACTTATAACGGCTGGCGTTTACTAGTTGAATACATTCAGTAACAGCAATAAATACAACAGTACAGCAATAACATTAAATAAATTCAGTAAAGATTTATATAAGCCATGTGTATAATTAACGAATAATATCCTTAAGACATTATGAAAACTATTTCGTTTTTAATTAATAGATACATGTTTATGAATAAAAATGGAAATATGGCTGTCGTATATATTTATCCGAATTTATCATTTGAGATTTAATTTTATAATTGCTATCGGGTGAGAAATGGTTAGTATTTTCTGGGAAAAAGAGAACAGATAAAACATGAGGAGAGAAAATCTGATAAAATTCGTGCACATTTTGAAATAGTACATGCTCTCGTTTTATTTTATTTCTAAAGCCGGAAATATATATGAATCATTTCCTCTCTTTCGAGCGTACTCGAAGAACATTAAAATTCTCTAAATTTAGAATAGAAAACGTTAAATTGTACAAAATGTCGCGAGTTTCAGCGTGCGGAGAGTTTTCTCAAAAACCCCGCGAAAGGAAATAAATTACGAACTTCCTCGGATGAACCGGCAAAAGCTTTCTCTTACATCGGAAGTTGCAGACCATACTGCGGATTGACGAGTCCGTTCGAAGAGAGAAAAAAGTTCTCCCTAACCAAACCAAGGATCTCGGTGACAATTGTCATTCCCGGATTTGAGAGTCGGTTTCACCGAAGGAACGGGAAATAAAAGGAAATTCAAATTTCCCCTCGAAGAAGTTATTATTTTTGAAAATAAAACAGTTAAAACGACAAAAGGTTGAAAATTAAATTCAGCGGAGCAGAAAATCGTAAATCATTCCGCGTGCATTTAAGTTTCCGGGATATAAATTTTGGGCTCGAGACCAGGAAATTTCCAGATAAATTCCCCGGGAAACCTGAAGCCTCGCCAGCAGCGAAAATCAATACCGCGACTCCAATTTCCTCGCACTTCGACAGCGATTTGTCCCTTTATTATATGAAGCGGGATGCATCGTTAGTCAAAGTTTCGTTGTTGGCAAACAAGCAAAAAAATTTTCCTTCATTATAAATTTCTTTTTCTTTTTTTTCCTCTCCTGCGCAAAGTAATTTTAAAAAATCGCTTCACACCTAAGAAATTATTATTTATGAAGGGAGGTCTCTTACTTGAGACTTCTCTATAGATTAGAAATCATCTAAAGAAGAAAACATCTTCATAGAGAGATTATATTATTTACAATAGAAATTTTTTCTCTCAGAGAGTTCTCATTCCTTACAAGGAGAGATCTCCCTAAATACGCTATCTCTATAAAGAGAAATCATATTATAATTGTCTCTCAGATAATAG
The DNA here is from genome assembly GCA_028565995.1 of Ricinus marginatus. Taxonomy (NCBI): domain Eukaryota; kingdom Metazoa; phylum Arthropoda; class Insecta; order Psocodea; family Ricinidae; genus Ricinus; species Ricinus marginatus. Next base: position 10,058 of record JAOWBB010006937.1, read on the forward strand.
TTTCAGAGACTTCGGTATATGTATATGTGAAAGTTTCCTAATCCAAAAGGTTAATTTAATGGCATGATTGAATTACATGATACTTATGGATATTTTAAGGAGCAGGCTCTCTTTTCAAGCAGAAACCGAAAATATCCGCGGGGCACGATCCTTTTAAAATTTCGTTTCCTTTCTGGTGAAAGATTGTGATGGAAACTGCTAGAAAAAAAGCTCGCAAGAGATAATATCTGCACAAATTGGTTTCATGTTAACTAAGTTATCGATCAAAATTTGAGTTTGATACGAAACGGAAATGGGTCAAACTGGGGAAGAAAAATTTAATCCCCGTATTTCAAACATTAATATAAGAGGTGGAAGTGCGTTTTCTCGTCTTTCATCCTCTTGTTCATGCCGAAAACATTTTATAGGTTTCAATCCTCTATATCGAAAGTTATGGCCACGGAGACTTTCTCTCTCCCCAGTATCAAGAGTCAGCATGTTGACTTTCAAAAAAGCAGGTTCCTTGTTTTACGTTTACGCTGAAATAATGGCACAGAAAGAAAATGAAAAAAGCCCATATATATTCTATTTGTAAGTAAATATTTGATGTACGTCGTGTATTTGTAAGAGAAAAGGCCATTTTGTGAGGTAGATATGAGTTACAGTGCCGAAGCTACTTTAGTAAATAAATATTAATAAATACTTTAGTAAATAGAAGCTACTAAAAAATAACTTTACTAAATAAATTAATAATACTCGCTTTAGTAAATAAAGCGAGTTTATTTGCTTTGAAAATGGTGCTAACACAACAACGGAAGGTTATTACCAATGGGCGACGTCGAAAAGGAGGCAAACGTTTTAAAAGTCAAAATTCTAAAAGAATCCGTCGAATGGGAAAATAGGCGTAAGTCAATATCGATGACATTTTCGCCGTGGAAAGGACGGAAACCAGTAACAAACTCTCTCATTAGAATATTTTTCTGACAGTTTCATACCTGACAGATATTGTTCGAATCTGAGATACCTTTCCTAAATTTAATTCGCTTCTGACGTTTTTTTTCGCTGCAAAAAATTTTTCCCCCAAAAAAATCTGTCAAAAAACGAGCCAGAGCAAGCCGGAGAGACACATTAACGATTGGGATTCCTTCAAGACCGAATCCAGGGCGAGGTAAAAGAGCCTTTTACTTATTGCCTCGGCGGCGACCGTTAAGGGATTTGTGGAAGACTCCAATTGCGCGGGTTTTGTGTGCGTACACATTTTTTCTGTTATACTTTTTATCGTGAGAATGTTGAACACGAAAATACCCTCATTTTTGGGAGAATTCTATGCTTCTTAACATGATATTTGGACTCGATTTTTTGCTATTGAAAAAAAGAAGAGAATTAGGAAGCACTTTCGCTGTGTTTGATCTTTCGGGCTCTGTTATCGAATCTCTCGAGTTTAATGCTTTGTAAATAGTCCAAGTCTCGTTTTACATTATGTATTGCTCTCTACGTGTTGTTTTTTCTTATGTGAGAACTGTGTTTTTCTGATATGTGTCATCTGATTTGATTGTCTTTGATTTCGAGTTTTTTTTTCTATATTTGTCGAGAAAATTTTCATTTACCGTAGATTATTTTCCTTGTTTTCAGTTCCTAAACACTCTCACATCGTCCCATTTATGAAAAATATCGTAGTCCAAATTAACAAATTAAATGTGATTTCTGACGCTCATCCTTTTTTGTTAGAATTGTAATTTAGAGCGGTTGTTGATTCAGGTTAGATATTTTCTGAAACGAAATTTAGAAATGTTGATTAATCCATCTTCAATCGTTTTAAAAATCCTTATAAATTTGCAATCGGAGCCTTTTTTGACACAGAACTGAAAATGATTGAAAGCCACGCATTCCATCCATCCACAGTTACAATTTTCAAAGTTCTGATCATCATGGTATATAATCGTTCGTCTCTAAAGGGAATATTATTGTCTTTTCCACGGATCGAGAAAAGTGATAATTATAGGTTACTGGAAGTTCGTCTTTGTTACAGCTTTCGCTTGATGGCTTATTATATTGTTATCATAATTGCATGGAATGAAGTTATACGAGATAACAAACATTCACACAAACAGAAATTACAAATTTCTTAAACATAAAAAAAAAATATTGAGGTATCAATGAATCATGTTTTATACGAAGTATGAGAATAAAGATAAATATTTTCTCTTGTGGTAAATACAATGATTGATTTTAATGAAAATAATTTTTTTTTGCATAAGTTTGTGCTTAATCATGACATTTACTCTTGTTTTTATCTTGATTCTGCAGTTATGTTGAAGGAAAAAAACGAGTTTTTATACGTAACGGACTTTTCAGTTTTATTGAATAGAAGAATTTTGATATCATAGTGATTTGTTTTATGTATTTAGTGTGAGAAACAGGTGAAATTCGAAGTGTTCTTTTCTCCTAAATGCATTGTTAGATTTTAAGAAAAATTTTTATTTGTATAAACTGTGTTGTTTGTGTTCTCAATTTTGAATATTGGGTAATTTACCGTTTGATTTTTCTTGGTGTTACATTTATAGTGCTGTGTGATAAACATAATTTGTTTGTTACTAAATATTTTCTTTTAAGACTGTCATACTTTGTTGCGTTTTATACTTTATTAATATGTCATTTTTTGTTGTGTAAAATTTTTATTCTGTTTTGCCTCATAGACATTTATCATTCTACTTACTTTTACGTAACTTAGGTGTGAAATACTTTGTTTTGGAGAGAAAAAATCTCCGGACATCTGTTAGATGATTAAGTAGCGTTAAGTAAGCTTATGAGAAGCGATTCGATCTCGTTTTTTATTTATATTCATTCGGGAAATCAGTAGTGCTAATTTTAGTCTTTAAGCTCTTAGATCTCTTAGTTATTTTTTGGGAGGTTCTATGTCAGTATTATAGTTTACTTGATGTTAAAATTTTTTATGTTTTGGCAGTGTTTGGAATTGTAAGTAAATACAAAGTAATTGAATTTGTTTACCTAAAACAAAGTAAATTTATTTTATGCATATGCACATATACGTTTACGTATAAATCGCTTTGAAAAGTCGCGTTATTGGTGCTTACAATCAAATAAGAATAAAATGAAGTCCGAGCATTTTCTTTTGTTAAATTGTGATGACAAAAAGTAGATTCCGATAAAATAGATTTTTTCGTAGTTAGTCTAAATTTCGAAACATAATTTTTTCGTACCGAGAGAAAATGATTTTGATTACCAGAAATTTTTTTTCTCAGGAGCGACATATTCTGTTAGCGTTGTCTTATGTCAAAATTGAAACATATTTCTGCCGCAGGAAGACGTGGCACAATTAATTTAGAATCAAGATAAAATAATGTAAAATGAGTTCTGTAATTCAGGATGGTCGCCATATGTCAGAGAGATAAAATTACAAACAGAGGTTATTAAAATAAAATAAATATTTTTGCAAAACTAAACACCAATTTTACAAGTTTAGTAAATTATTGCTAAAAACTAAAAAAGCAAAAATTGCATGAAATAACGTCAAAAATGAATTTCGATATAAAATGCTTTTGCGCATCCCCAGTGACCCGTATCACTGAGGTATGTGGGATTCGAACTCAATCTTATGTTGATTGAGACCCTAACGACTAAAAAACTCCTTCTTCCTCTTTGGTGATTTATTTGGGGCACCCCGCAACTAAGGAATGACAACATAGGACATACCCCATCACAAACACTATGTTCTCTTCCGGCGGGCTACTCCTTTCTACGGCAGCACAAGTGCTGTTTGCTTAAGTGAAATAACACTAAAATCAGTAGTAAATTTCACTTTACCACTTATCTAAATGAGCTAAATTTTGCTTTTAATTTCCAAGGGATTCCGCTGTGCTTCTTGGGGGCCTCGGCCCCGGTCCTCTGTTCCCTCTTGCTCGCAGTGCCGCCGTGGTCCTCGCTTCCGCTCCACTTCCTCGTCCATTGCGTTCCTCGATATGGTCATGGCCCGTGTGACCGAATCCAGGCTGAATCCGTCCGATCCAACCGCCGCTTCCAGTGTTCTCTCGTGGACCCATCTTGTACACTCCATCATGGTGTTCCTCTTCGCAGTATCTGCATCGTCGGTCTTCCTTTTCCCGATGCGCTGAAGAAAGTCCGAGAAACTGCCGTTTCCTGACAGCATCTGCGTCATCTGGAACGTTGATGCTCCCCATTTCCGCCGCTGCCACTTGTCGACGTTGTCCATTATGTGCTGGATGGTCCATCGATCCCTATATTTACGACGCCGCAGCCATTAGTCCCATGCCGCGTGTGTCCTCTCCCGAGCTCCTGTGCGCTGATCCTCCTCTCTTCGGGTTCCTGCTGATGATCCTGGAGCTCTTCTTCCGCTACTGGTCGCAGTCGTGGTCGTCCTCGTCCTCTCCTCTTCGGTCACCGATCTTCCCTCCGTCGCTGTGGGCCGTTGACCCGTCTCTCCCAGTAGACCGCCGCCCTCATGTCCGCCACCACAGAGATCAGTGGTCGTCCTGCCAATATCAGCGCCATGTCAACTCCAATGGTTCGGTACCCTCTAATGGTCCTGATGGCGATCGCCTTCTCCTCCCGTAGAATATCGCTCTCCAGCTTCCGATTCTTCTCGCTAAAAAAAAAATTTTATTTTATTACCAGAAATTTTTTTTCTCAGGAGTGACACACTTTCTATTTAGCGTTCTGGTTTTTTTTCTCCGGTCATCTTTTGTTATTGTTGAAAGAATATTCCACCGCAGGAAAATGTGGTTTTTCCTTTTCTCTTCTCTCCTCATCGTTCAAGCCTGAAATTTTTCGTTTTTTTTTAAGAGAACAAACCTTCGGTTAGTCAATGTTAAAATTCACTTGATACTGAGAAATTTTTCCGTTAATACATAGTCTATAATTTAGTGCAATTACCAAGTAACTGAATTTCATTACCTGAAAGAAAGAAAATTTATTTACAGACATACACATGCACATTTCCTATAAATCTTCCTAAAAAAAGTCGCGTTTTTAAATTTTTATTTTGAGTGATTGTTATATAAGTTCACCAATTAACTTTACTGTTTTTGTTACTGCAAGAATTTAACAGTCTCACGGGACATGGCAAGTTTGGGCGCTACCTCGCGAGGATCCAACGACGATCATCGGCGACGTGTCCCTATTGTCATGATGGAGAAGATACCGCCGAACACACGTTCTTCAGGTGCCCACGTTGGGGTGTGGAGATTAGCCGGATTAGCGCTAGAGAGCGATCAACGTCAGGAAGGAGAACTTCTACTGCGTGTTATGGAGAAGATGTTAG
>JAOWBB010006938.1:0-15329 GCA_028565995.1 Ricinus marginatus
CCCCCCCCCCCCCCCCCCCCCCCCCCCCCCCCCCAAAACGCTGTTCCGAATCCAGGGTTTTCCATCAGCGATTCCACGCGTCCGGATCCTGGATCGGTGCTTAATGTAAGGCAGCATCGGAGGCAAGGAGACGCGTCAGGTTTTTCTTTTCTTTCGGGATCGATTTGCTCGAGTTGCAAACGATCGCTGCGTTGCCGTTCGGGAACTTCGCGTCGAGTTTTCCAGGTTCCGACGCGGAGCCCCTTCCGTTTCCCCGCGACATTCCAGTTTTATGAAGGAAATGGAAATTCTGACTTGTCAACTTTCGCTTTGGTTCCACCGAATTTCACCGTATTTAGAATCCAAATCCTGTTATTCATAAATTCCCCTTGCTGGAAATTTAAAATTTCTCATAAACTCGGGCGTAATAAATGCAAATCGCGGGAGGCAAAGACTCAAGTGAGGAAAAATTAAACTTAAGCGAGCAGATATTAAGGGCTTAGTTAGTTTTATTATTTTGGAAAGGGATAGTGGCAGCGGGAACAGGATTTTAGGTGGAAAACCAATATCAAGTCCCGATGAGGAAAAGTCCCGGAAGTTGTTCGGGCTTTTAAAGAAGAAGAAAAAACTTTTACGCTAAGACGTGACTTGCTTTAAAGCTTCATTTACACTTTCATTTCTTGCAAAGCCTTTTGAATGGGTTATCGGTTGCCGTTATCATATCTGGGATGAATGGAATGAATATTGAATTGGAGACCTTTTCTTCCCTACCGAACGGAAACGGGGAAGCGATCGGCGAAGCATCTCCCGAATGATTTCCAGCTCATCGCCGAAAATCAAGTTTTTTTTTTTTTTTTTTTTTCCGACAGCTTCAAACCGCGCGCCCCACGAACGTTTTTAGCGCGCTGTGACCGAAGGCAACCGCTCCGGATGCGGCAGACGACGGCGCGGAGTCCCTCGCCCGGCGCACCGGGAACCGGAAAAGGGAAGCAAGCCGGGGACGGGAGAGAAGAGGAAAAGGAAGAAAAATTGATTCGCCGGCCTGGAAAATAGGTGTGAAAAATGCCGAGGGGACCCGGAAGATGAAGGGCACCGCGTTTCCCGTTGATGAAATATATCGAAGTGGCAGATCGGCAAATTGTGCCCACTTGCACGGAACGATCGGAATGCTTCGAATTATTTAGCTGACGTTCGTCGGAAATGCGCTGATAAATGACTGATGGGGTAAGAAATGTTTTGTCACTCTTAACGGAAGGAAACGGAGGCGCGGAAAAGGAAGCGGCGACTTATCCCGGATCCGGATGCAAATTTCTTCTCTTAACTCACGCGTTGGACGATCCCGGCGGGAATACTTCCTGCATTTCGATCATTTTTTCCCTTTCCCCCGCTCAGGCCTTCCCGTCGAAGCTAACCTGGCACCATCCGAACGAGCCCCGGGAATCAAACCGGGAGTATCCCCCGCCGGCCGGAATAAATTGATGAATGCACCGATCGAATCGGATTTTTCGTATCCTTACACTTCTATATTTTTGCGAATAACGATACACAATTTAAAACACAAAAAAGGCGTCAACCCGTCGAACGAATCCTCCCCCATAAACACGACTGTAAAACTAGATAAATTTATTTTCGCCTAAACGGTATTATGAGGCATTACATTCCTGGGAAATTGCGCAGATAATTTAGAGTCCGATCTATGGTCGAATTAATCAGGAGCCCTCCCAATAGATGAAATCAAGTAATCTCGTAACGCTGTTCGAGATCTGCAGATTTTTCCAGCTCTTTTAATAGCTCGAAAAAAGATTATATCCCAATAAAGAGTCGAACATCCGCGGCAAAGCTTAAGGAATCTTAACTTCTTATGTATCTAAAAAGTAAGTACCCGTGTTACGAAGGGACCATCTTATAGCGTAATGGCATAATAGGGATTACGGTGTTATTATCGCGGAGGAAAATGCAAGATGCGAAAGTATTGCCAGCGAAGGAAAATGAGGCTTCTTTCACGGGGCAATAAAATTTAAAAGCTTACAGTTTAGATTCGGATAACAATGGGAATGAGATACTTGAATGGAAGTGGGAATGACAGCAAATTTCTGCCTTAAGTACGATTAATTCGGTCTATTCTTTTCTGCCGTGGATGAGCTTACGTTTTTGCAGATGCGACATTCGACAGTTAAAAAATCTAATGTGTGACTCGCTTAATGAAAGCCTCTGCCGCGAGCGGTGGATCGATCTGCATGGGGCCACCCCAACAGGACTCGTGCTGTTCGTGCAGTGAGCTGCTCTTCGGGCAAGCAAAAAAAAAAAAAAAAAAAGGTTGATTCTGCTGCAAAAGTTTTTCGTTTTTATGTTTCCCATAAAAGCGAAAAAGGCGAAAGGCACCGAAAGTAGATTAGGAGATGAAAGATATAAATAATATCAATAAATTTGGAAAAATTGTGGATCGTTCGACGTAGGGAAGGCATTAAAATGCGAAGTGTTGGAATCGAGTACGGGTTCGTGTGTCCGGGGGAAAGAGAACGAGCGAAAAAAAAAAAAGGCTGCGGCGATGATTGATTAGTCCGCGAAGGAAGACCCAGGAAAATGCGGACTTCCCGCTGGAGGGAAATAAATCAGCAAGGAAAGTTCTCCAGAACGAAGAAAGCCGGACCATCTCCGCTTCCTCCGAACGGCGAGTTCTTGCTGTTGTTCGAGGGTCCAAAGGGCTCGGGAAGCCTCTCAAGGAAAATGAAAAATTCAGTTATTTTTCTCGTTTCCTCCCTGCGAAGCCTTTCCCTGGGTGGCCGTAAATAGAACGGTTTACGCCGGGGCAGCATAAAACACAAAAACACAATCCCAATTTAATATATTGCACATATTTTGATGTGAATTAGCTGTTGTTAAATCATGTGCGATCATTTATTTCGATTTTTCTCGCTCGGGCGGAAGTCTCAAGTGCGATGCCGCATGCTTTTTGCCGTGGGCGTTTCCTTCCGCCCTCCGGCCACCCCCCTCCCCCCCAGAAAAAAAAAAAGTGGGAAACCGGCAATTTTTGCAAAAGTTAAGGAATCTTCAACTGCTCGAAAATATTTGGAGCATCCAAAAGGAGCAAGCAACCGCAATAAATCATTTGTCATTATATCGGGAGAGCTTCCAATTTTTCATTTTAGCACTCGGTCACTTCCTCGGCATCCGTCCAACAGCAAATTTCGATTTTCTATGAATCGCAGCAAAACCCTTCCCAATAGAACAGTCAAGGGCCATTGATCATTGGCTATCCCACGAGTGCAGCGGTTGCGACCATTTTTTCCGTCCCGTTCGGGAGTTCATCTTCACATTTTGGTGGTCGTCCACTTTCCGCACGCGGTTCGAACCGGAGGAAGGCGGCAGAAATCTCCGAAGTCTTCTCTAACCTCACTCAGCTTTTTCCACCCGAAAAGAATCCGGAATTTAGGTTTAAGCGTCGTAAATTATAAAGCTTCCGCCTTAAAATCCGACTGGAAATGAATCCGTTGAAACTATAATAAGCCGATATAGTGAAAATGCTTCTTTTTTTTTTTTTTAAAAAAAAAAAAACCAAATAAAAACCCTTAAAAAGTGAAAATTATTTCAAGAAAATTTTCCATGCTTACCGAAAGGGAAAATGAAAAAGTTTTTGTTATTCACTGTTGCCGCTGCCAGAATAACTAATTACATCTGGATAATGAAAAACCTTAATATATTTTTCTAGGTGGATGGAAACGGGGAGAGGAGTGGATGAACAAACACGGTTATTGCAAATCCACCTCATTTTTCAAGACTTTTTTAACCGGAGGAAAAAGGAAGGAAAGCAGTTATGGTTGCGGGTGGGTCAACACTTAGCCTCCTTTGCCTTTTTTCTAAATGCCTGCCCCCGACCTTCCACCCTTAAATAACAGACTTTTCTACTTTCCATTAAGCCTCGGCGAAACGCAGTCGAGACCATTAACTAAGAAACGCATTTTTTGCCCTAGAAGGATGTATATATATATATATATATATTTTTTAAACTGTACCTTGCGTTCTCGAAATAGAATTCGAAATACCATTTTAGGGCTTTCGACACGACAGCGGAATAATTTTACTCGGATAAACTTTGGCAATCCCGCGCTCAGACGGGGTGCGAAAACTCCAGGGCTTTAAAACGCATCGTCCTTTCGCGATAAAAGCTGGTTCTGGCGCCACGTTTTTAGACTTCTTGTGTTAACAAATGCCACGAAGATATCTTTTATAATTGACGCATCTGCTCTGATCGTTTGACATTATGAAAAGAAAAAAAAAAGCAGGTATTAATGATGTCTACTCGACAGAGGGATAAAAGGCCCCGAGGAATTTCGTCAGGTACGCGTCGAAGTTTCAACAGGTTTCTCAGGTTTATTACGCACTCTTCTACTGTTAACTTATCGCATGATTTCAGATTAACGGTCAAAGTCGTTGGTAAGCCTTCGGGTTTCCTTCTCGTTCTTCATAATTTACATCTGCAGGATTGCCGCATAATTTCCCTTCGGGTTATGCGAATCCTTCCGCAACCGAGAAGCAATGCCCGACGACAGGACAAACGAAGAGAAATGGCTGGCTACCTGCGAATCTCCTCTTACGCCTTCTTCATAATCCCGAAGACGGTCTCGAAGTGAATTAGAAACTAAATCCGCCATAACTCTCCCATTCTGACTCTTACCAATTTAGTTTTGGCCCCCGAAAATTTAAGTCGTAAATTAATTAAGGCGGAAAATGTCTACGTCCGACAGCGAAATCACCGTTCAATTTACGCGAACGAGGAAGGGCAATTTTTCCGAGTTCTTTCCTCTTTGGTCAAGTGCGTTCGAGGACGATATTCATCAGTTTAACCTCGGTCCTGGCGTCGTAAAACGAAAAAAGTGTATCGCGGGGTCATTTTCGGGATCGTCTCCCACGGAGCCGTTTTCATCAGGCGCGGATGCAAGATCTGCCTAAGCCGCCCGGCAATTCGGATAATGAGAGGAAAATGGTTTCGCATTTGCCGTCCCGGCAAATTAAACGTTGGCCGAAACTTCAAAGCGAACGCGCAACGGCGACAGCGTCTCGGTCCGAAAAATCCCGGTCCGCGATCGAGATCCGACCGCTTCACGCCGTTCCGGGGATCATTCGGAATCACAGTCGCTTCGCGAGCACGACCTATCGCCGGATGAGCCGATATTATCAACTGGACCGGAACTTCCGTCGGAGTCTGCCGGAAGGCGGACAATCAGCGCTCCCGTGCGCGGGCGAAGATCCTCGCTCGCCGTGACCGGGAAACGCGTTTGCCGCGGAGATGACCTCTCCCGTCCCGAGGCAGTTCTTCTCTCTCTGCAGGCAAATATAAGAAATTTAATCCATCAAAGGATGCGGAGAAGGTTTTCGTCTCCGCCTGCACGACAGAGGGGGCGGGAAAGGAGTGGAGACGGTGAATTACTGAAAGAGTGGAAAAGATGAAAGAATTCGTGCGGTCAATTCATATCAGAGAAGATAGCAGACGAGAGGTTTCTGATTTCCCGAGGGCCCAGAAGACTTCCTTCTGCCGGGGATGGCCTGAACCTTCTGTTTTATCATCTCGACTCAGGATCCCAACTGTATTAAAAATAATAATGAAAAAAAAAAAAAAAAGGAAAAAAACTAATCCAACTTCTCGCTCTCTCATTTTCGCCTTTTACGACCGACATTACGCGTTGACTTTGTTAAATGGCATCGCTGCAGAGGTTGGCTGTCCCTTACTTCCTGCGAGGACCACTCTTCATCCGGTCATCGTGACACGGGGCCAGGGGTTCCTTCAGAAATGGATGGTCACGTGATCGTTCCGGTAAAACTCCCGATCCGCGACGCGGGGTGGTTGGTGGGCAGGAAGTACCCGCCGACGACTGGAAATTAAGGAGCTTCCAGCAGCAAGCGATGGGAAGAATTTGATTTATCCCGCCGCTGCAATTTCGTTCGGCTTTTAAAGTCAAGGGAAAGAATTATCCGAAGTTAATCTGCCTGGATTTCGGCCCCGAATCGTGATCGCTTCCGGTTGAAAATTCCCCCTCGCATTGGGGATGCTTGATGACGTCACGCGATGCAGCATCTGACGTTATCAAGAAACGTAAATAATCAAATATATTTACATAACTCGAATCCGAAACGCAGAAACTTATCGATCACTGGGGAAAAGTTATTTATTGTATATATAACTTCAGATAAATTGTAAATATTAAAAAAATTGAATGCGAGATTTGAAAATCATCGACAGGAAAACCTATTTTACATCCGACAAGATGTTCGTAAATTTCGCTTTGGATTCTCGCTCCTTGCAGGTAAACGGTATTGAATATTTAACTTGAATTATCCGCGAGCTTAAGTGCAATAAATTTGACCACTGCAAAGTTAGAAATGGCAGAAATAATTCAAATTAATGCTCCGAATTCTTCACATTAATAAATTAACGGAACTTGAATCGTTAATTCCACGTGAAAAATACATGCCCCATTTTAAATGAGGGAAAATTCTGTTATTTTTGAACTGAACATTTTTCAAAGCTCGAAGAAAGCTGCAAAAGGCAGATAAGTCGATGATATTGCAGCCCAGTACATGCAAATCAATCACGATTCGTAAAAATATAAGCCCGGATTTAATTTGCGATCCGGCATATTTTCAGCGTATCGGATGCCTTTTAAAATAAGTAGATAAAAACTAATAAGGCAATGATCCTGAATTTTCGCCAGCTAAATTATTGCCTCGCATTATCTGCTAACATGCTTGGAAATCCTTAATTATCCGGATCCCTCGTTTAGATAATTCTGCCTTCGAAAAGGTTAAATAATTGAACTTTAAATATAGCAGTTGAGGAGGAGACCGCCAAAACTTTATCCGGTCTTTTATTTCATTCCGCATCATAAAAACAACGATGAAGTTACCTTCATTACTTAACTGGATTAACTTGATTGACTTAATTCCGGTTCTCGTTTATAATTCAAACCGAGCCCAGTCGAACAGGAAAAAATTAAGAAAAGCTTGACCCGCAGGAGTCTCCGGTTATGCCCAAAGAACGCAACGAAAATTCCAGAAAAATATACTTTTTCAGCGTTCGGGTACCGAAACGACCGCGAGAGGCCCCCGTACAGAAAAAGACACGGAGCGACTGGGTCACGCTGCAGCGGCTGAACATCCGTTCGGGAGCAGCTTGAAAATGGTAAACGGATGAAAGCGGGAAAATTTGTTTTTCCAGCAGTCAAAGCGATCGATTCGCCTTCTCGTTCTCTGCCGGTCTTTTCCGCGTTTCTTCTCCCATTCTGAATAAGCATGAAAAATTGAACATCCCGTAGATTATTCGTCTGAATAATGCATAACGCCACTACTTAATTCCCTTCACTCAATAAATCCCAAACTTCGTTCAAGGCGCGGATTTTCCATGTAAAAAAATACAGAACTATAAAACTTTGGCTTGACAGATAACTACCTCGCTAAAAGGGGAACCTCTCATTTTCAAGCCAGGACTATATATTATTATATTATTTTTTTTTAAGCGTTCCGGAAACAATGTAGAATATCATGACGGGGAGGTTTTTTTTTTTTTTTTGGGATGCATTTATTATCTTTCTTACTTAATGCATATGAAGCAATTTTTACAGTTGTTTTTGCCATTTTTATATTTTTCAAAAAGCCCGGTCGGAGAGTCTCTGCAGGAGGAAAATCCGAAATTTCTCCGTTAATGCCGTTCGAACAGGCGCCATTAATCAAAAGTCAGGCGTCGCCGTTATCCCCCTGGCAAAGCGCAACAGTGAAAATGTTAAAGGCGCAGCAGTAAACCGCGAACGTTTGCTTGTCCGAATGCGATGCTGTTTGCACGCGACGGTGCACCATTTCAGTGCATCGATTAAGTATTGCAGCCGGGCTTCTGAGGATGAGCGAGACGACAGCGCCCTGAACCTGCTTTTCCGCGCAGGAACCGGAATTATCTTGCATCGCATTCGTCTGCCGATTGTCTGAAGCGGATGATCGCCGTCAGGGTTTTGGATTTTTTAAAGGAAGATAAAATTATACGTCGCCCAAGCGGATGAAGAAAGGCCCCGAGGAGCGAATTCCGCCGGGACCGCGGCATTTGAAGCAAGCGATGCAACCGATTTCTTACGGAACGAAGGTGACGCGCCGCAGAGAATTTTCATCTGCGTCATTTCCGGCATTTCCCGTGATCCGAATTTTCCGTTTCCACGACAGCTGGATTATCCGCGAGTCGGAAAGGCGATTCGCAATGCGCGAAGCTCAGCGGGCATCGCTCTTGTTGTGGCCCGGCTCCGTGAGATCCGGGGCCGACCTCCGGTTTTTCTGCTTTTTCCGCCGCGGAAAAATTCTTTCCCGTCTCCGTCCCGTCGATGAAAATCAAAAGAAATTTTTTTTTTAATTTTCCCGCGGATGATTCGGCTGCCGCAGGAGCATTCTCCATCCGACCCGTTCCTTCCTTTTTACGTAAGGAAATAATTTCGACCTCTTCCCTTCCCCGCAGCGGGAAATGAAAATTTCTTACAGAGCAATTGTCATTAGCGACTCTGCGGGAGTCGAATAATTTTCAGTTCAGTATTCCGATGCAAAATTCTTTTCTTTAACGGTTACCTGTTCGAGGCGATCTGTCTCGCTGAAAAGCCCACGAAAACAGCCGAAATGTTACTTGCATGTGCATACCACCGCAGCACTTAGTAAATAGCAACCCTGCACTGCCACTATTGCTTACCAATTCGTGGTTGTATTAGGCGTTAGACCAATACGCAACCCAATTAAGGAATAATTCAATAGCAAACACTGAGCCATAAAATCGCATTTGACAATGGAAAATTTTAATTTTATATTTTGCACTCACTTAAATGAAATGAATATAATTTTTTTTTCATTTTCAATCGGTTGCAATTACGCACGTGATACAATGTTTTTTTTTTTATATGTATTGCATGAATTAAGGTTGACAAAATGAATGTTACATGGATGTGAAAATACACGTATTATTTTTTTTTGTAACAGAAGTAACGCTATCGTAGATTAAACTCATACTTCAACAATGGAACGACTCTCGTTTTGCTTTTGAGTATGATTCCAGCGTGATGTAATACAAATATGAAAGCACGCTTCATAACTTTTGCTATATATAAATTATTATTATTCATGCAGACTTTGTGAGCGGATTTTAATATGTGCGGCAGTGGTGGGTGCACAAAGGTAAAATGCAGGCTGGAAAGAGAGCGAAGAAAAATCAACTTAATTCGCATACAGGAGTAAGAAAAATTTCTTTAGAAAGCATCTCGACAGGTCTCATCAAATTTGTTTCGGATTTGAGGAATACGAAGGAAAGGAGAAGAGAAAAATTTCCCTTATCCGTAGGAGAGCTGGAAAAAGGATTTCTGCAGACTATTTCCAGCGCAAGAAAAATAGTTTCGATTCCCTCCGCATTGTTCAACGTGTACACTTTCAACGCCATTTGTTTCTTACATATTGAATCCGCTTCGATATCCTTCCTTCCAGTCGCTTTTCCCATCTTTCCGTTCCGAAGCATTCAGAGGCGGACATCCACGGTGTGAGTAACCGTATGCGCGGCGAACGGCGGGACGTGACGACGCATGCCCGAGCAAGCTCTGCGCCTTTTGCCGCCGAACCCAGATCGGGAAAACCTCCCCGCTCCGGCCACCCCCCTCCCCCCGTCTTCGGCGCGATTCGGGGCGAAGTTCGAGCGAAACCGACGACAAATGTCCACGGGGCCCCGGCGGATTCGTTCAGGTACGAAGTTCCCGGCCCCCGGAACTTTCGAACCGCAGGCTGCGGCGGGCATTTTTGCCGAAACTTTCGCGCCGCGGCGAGAGCTGGATTTAAAATTTTCATTCGGAACGCCTGATTTCGCCTTTGAGAGATGAAACTGCAACGATTTTAGTTGCTTCGCCTTCGTATCTGCGATTATTAAGCCGACTATAAATCGATGTGAACGCCCTAAAGCTCAGCACAACACGACTAGGGCTAAAAATCGTCAATTGCTACCATAATTATTCAAGCTGAATTCCCATTCCCAGGTTCGGCGTAATGCAAATTTGCAAAAATTAGGATGTAGCGTTATTAAAATGAATTTTTAAGGACTTGTGCAATATTTCTCATAGCAGTTTCCCGCGTTCAAAAGTTATTCGCAGCGGCGGCATTTATTAAGTACCACCAACGAACGGCAACCGTTTATAAATTCATAGCCGTGCATGCGAAAGGTATCGCTTTTATTCCGATCACTTTGTTATTTGCAACACATTAACATGTTAAAGATGCTCGCGGAGGAATTAATAAGCCATCCAATAATTTATATATTGAATTCCGATTAACCCGGCGATGGCTTCTGAAATTGCTCGAAATCTTGGCCAATTTCAACTCCCATTTATTTTAATAGATGGATTCTTGAGGATTAACATGCGTTTAATAATCTTCCGCTCCGAACCTCATCAAATCCACCGTGACCGAAATTACCGAACCTTATGAAAATTAATCTAAATAAACCTTTATTTCTCCTGGTTCCTTCGGGAAAATCAGGTTGACCATATCCGGAAGGTGTGCTGCACAACCATCCCTCAAGTTGAAATCTTCCTCCAAAAGGAAGAAAACTCCGTTCCAGGCCGTGCGGTGCGTGCGCGTGCGATGCCCGATTCCAAGCCGAAATCATCCGGGCCCATTAACTACCTGGGGAGCAATATTTTTGGACGGAAACTTTTTTCAGGCAGGGCCCCAATTTCGACGCGATTTGCCCGAATCTAAGAGGAGCGAACGCCTTTCTCCGGGCGCATTCACGCAGAAGTTTCGTCGCGGCTTCCCGCAAGTTTCTTTCATCTTTCAAAGGTTTTGCATCAGATTATGTAAATATCAATGGCGGGAAGGTAGGGGAAAATTGCTGCTGGAAAAGAAAAAAAGAGAAACAGGAGAATTTTCAGGAGGGGCTCCGGTTTAGTTCCCTTCCTCTTGAGCCCTTGCCAACTTGCAGAGTAAATCCCGTTTCGCGCTTTTGAAATTCCTATCATTAAACCAGATTCATGGTCCATATAACTCCAATATCTGGCAACGGAAAGTTTTTAAAAATTTTGAATTTTCCAAATTTTCCGTCCCTTTTCCGAGGCACGCTTCCTTTACATTTCAAAGCGTTGTGCAGGTCCGGACCCGCTGCCAGGTGCGCGGGGGTGGGACGGGGTGGGTGGGTGGGAGGCCTTTCCGTGGCGGAAGAAGGGTTTTTGCGTGCTCCGACAAAATCGTCCTCCTTTAGTTGTTAAAAGTTTTCGATAACTTCCAAACTTGGTCCTGAACGAAGCCAAGTTTGCGTTCTGGGGAAGGAAGAAGGAATAAAGAAGAAAGGATGAAGACGCTATCCTTGGTAAACTGGATAAGGGATGCCCTGTCCGGGATTAAAAGTCTGCGAGAAGAAAAGAGATGCTTCTGATAGAGCTGCTGGATAAGAAGGGATTTCCTCTGGAGATTCAGTTTTACATGGAATCATGTTTGGAATAAAAGTTCTTTTTACTGGAATAGTACTTTCCTTAATCACAGTTTCGATTCGGATTCTATCGTCTGCCGTTTATTTTTACACCGGCTTTGGTGCAAAAATAATTTCATTATATACGTCCGAACACCCTTCAGAGCTTAAAACTTAAATTTTTGCTGAAACCCTCGAGAAACCTCCGAATATTTGACGCTGCAGATTTTGCGCACAATTTAAATGACGGTGGGGAATTGTGTAGGAAAATTGCACTACCAATAAGTATAATCGTGAAAATAATATTTTCACATATTATATATAAATAATTATTATTAAAATAAACGTTTTTTACGTTCACCACATCTTACGATTTTCAAATATATTCATGGTTAAGCTTTCTCATTCGCATTCGGAACGTCAGCGAGCAACGTGGCGCGACTCGGTAAAAAGCACTCGGATGATGCGAAATATAAATGATAAAAAAATTGTTTTAGGACGGATCTAAAACGTAAAAACGTACTTCGTAAGAAATAATAAACGAGGCTAAATTATGCGGATCTTGCCCGGGGAAATAACGGGCAGAAAAAGAAGTGAACCGTTCGAGCTGCGGCGGAAAAGCGCGGAGAAAGAAATGAGAAAGTTATCTGCTTGTGTAATTTTGGAGCAGAGAAAGAAAAGGCGGTTACATAAATGAAATGCCGTTCAGTTAGTATTAACCGGAGATTATAAGTCGAGTTAAACGGGGGAGTTAAGCATGAAGATGGAGCATTCCGAGGGATTCTGCGGGGAAAACGACCATCGAGATAAATAAACAATTTACCTTTACATCTTGAAGGAAAATTGCAAAAGGGGGCAGCGGGTCGCTCGGTGGCGCGAAGAAATTTCGGCAGCGACGTTAAAAACGATCGGAATCCCGCGAATTTCCCGGCGAAAAATTCGGTCTCCCCGCCGGCCCGTCCCGGAAAATGATCCCTTCGAATGAAAAGGCGACGCTGACGAGGCTCGGGGCTCCTCCCGAGCATCTTCCCTTCTCTGTCATTGTTTAATTCATTTCTGGGATCTCTCCCTGTTTGGCCCAACAGCTTTTGTGCATTTAGCTCCTCCGCCACCGGTGTCCGGAATTCGGGATGTAAATCGTCACCCGTTCGGGGAGATAACTCGGGCCATGTTCCCGAGAGTGACTGCAAATCCTGACCGGAGCTTTCAAAAAAGGGAGGAAAAAAAGCCGAACCTCGGCGTCACGGCACTGCCAAAACTGTTTCCGTCCGAGTTAACCCCCGTTCGCGGGAGCCGGACCTTACGCAGGAGGACCCAATAGGTTACTTAACTCCGGCACGATCCCCCGGGACTCTCACCCCCTCCCCCACCCCGCCAACTCGGCTTTGAGATTGTGATTGCATGTTTAAATGTAATGCGTTTCCGCATTGTTACTTATTGATTTGCCCGGATATTTATGTTCCAGCATCCGTTCCAGGATTCCCGGGTCGAAAGCGGAGTAACGGGAGGGAAAATCGGGAGGATGCAGTGGAACCGCGGCTCGAGAAACGGACGCAGGAATCGCTTTATAAACAAAATCAATTGCCATAATTTGAGAGCCTTAAGCTTTCATGCAGCTGATGGATGCTGCAGCAGCCTCCTAATTCAATAAAGGAAAAAAACAGCTGAGGAAATTATCAAAAGCTTTTCCTAAAATGATTTTCTTTTTTTCACTTCTTTCCCTTTCATGTCGCTCCAGCTTTTAGAAGCATCAGATAATTCCAATGTCATTAACTGTATATTTGCCGAGTCATCAGTACACAATAATGTCAATCCTATCGACCGTGTGGAAGTCGAAGGTGAACGCCACTCACCGCAAGCTATGAATAATATTGATATACATTAAAATATGCCTGCTCTCACGTTCTACGGTGGAAAAAAGGAAAGGTGAAAACATTCTTTTAGATTCAATGTTAACGTTGCGCATAGATTTCAAACATTTTTCTTTAATTAAATTAATGTAAATTCGATTCTTAAGTCTCCGCTGTCGAGACCGAATCGTCACGTTCTTCCGGTTTATGAGGTTTT
Source organism: Ricinus marginatus (assembly GCA_028565995.1). NCBI lineage: Eukaryota > Metazoa > Arthropoda > Insecta > Psocodea > Ricinidae > Ricinus > Ricinus marginatus. The sequence goes on from JAOWBB010006938.1 coordinate 13,508, forward strand.
GGGTTTTCCGCTTCAGTCGTCATTGTATAACTTCTACATAATAAATAAAATCGGTTAAAATTTCATTATATTTACGCGTGAGATGAATATTCAATGTCTCATTCCCGCGTTTTGAGTGACCGGAAAATTCCGGTTCGTAAGAGGAAAAAATATTTTCATTTTCTTTCTTTTTTCCGCCTTTGCCTCCCTCCCTCCTCCCCGACACCGAAAATTCAAAAAACAAAATTTAATTTTGCTGCGGAAATGGGAATCGATTGACCGAGATCAAAAAGAAGCCCGGATAATTTTGGAAAAGAATTCGGGAACTTTCCAGTGAAAGAATCACAGGTTTGTGCCTGGGATTTCCGGAGAGCTTTTCCCGAGGAAAGGAAATTCCTCCTTGCGAAAGTAAAACTTGAAAACCCATCACGGACTCCCATGGAATTGTTTAATTTTGTTTTAAAACAATTTTCATTTGTTCACCTCGGGGGGGGGGGGGCGCGGAAAAAAAAAATCCCGGTTTCCTCCCGAAGAAATGCCCATCCCTTGGAGAGGACGGAAGGGGGCGGAAACGACGTCCCCCCCTCAGAGTCTGCCGCTACGCTTCCTCCGCTGCGGAAGTCGAAAGTGCCACGATCCGACTTGCAGCTATTTCCCGTCCGCGCGTCCGCTCCTCCGACGTCGGCGAAACGTTCGGCCGCGTGGCGTTCGATTTGAGCTTTCGGTGCGCATCGCTGATCGGTTTTTCAGATCCCTCGCATCCATTCCCGATCCCGCCGAGCGTTTTTGCCGGTCGCGGAGGAAAAAAAAAAAAAAAACGATTGGGTTCCACCGCGACGGAACGGGCCGTATAAACTGCGAACGCTTAAATTATAATTCTAAACAGGGCCTTAAACGTATTTGATGGTGAAACATTTGCCAAGTTCAAAATATGAATGGAAATCAATTTTACCGATTACAACGATCGTTAGGCAATTATCAGTTCAGTAATTTTTGGAACAGTTTCTGGCGATTTTCCACCGAAAAAACGGCGAAAATGTGCCAGACCTGAACCGTGTGGCAAGGCACGACGCAGAGGGGGCAGCCGAGATGATCGGAAACTCCCATCCGGCCGACTTCCTAACCTAACCTTTTGCGAATATTTACAGCAGTGTTATGTGGCGCATTTTTTTTCCTTTCAACAAGCACCGGAACCTCGGAGCTTGTTAAGCTCCACGAATACGCATTAATAAATGAGTAACATCGACGAAATTGGATGCAATGAACGCACACTCCTAAATGGGCAATTAAAAATGCTTCACCTCATGCGAAACATCCCCGAACGGGCGAAATACAACGCCGAAACTAAGAACGGGACGCCGCGATTCGTCAAGCCAGCAAGTTTTTCCCGTAATTGCTCGAGTGATCGGCTCCGAAGGAAAAAATTTTTCGAAATGAGGAGCCTTTTTCCCGATCCATTTTCCCAGCGAGAACAGCGCAACAATCCCAATAAGCGTATCCCTGACGGGACATTAAAGAAGGAAGAGAGGCCGTCAGCCAGGCGAACGCAAATTTTATCCACCGGTCGGAATCCGACCGGCGTAACGACTGAGGTCGCAAAGGCTCCGGCGGAAAAAGTCCAAAGTCAAATTCGGACGACGGAAGCTTGCCCTCAGGTTCCGTGCCTCGATCGCGAAGCGGAAGGAAGGTTCGAACGTTGAATGCGAACGCGTCCCAAGTCGCAAGCGAACCCGATGCGGAAGGAGCTGCTCCCTGCGCTGTGGAAAGCTCAGAAAAATACGACGGCTTAGGTGTCGGGAAAATAAGGCGCCGGTCGCGGGGGGGGGGGGGGGGGGTGTGGCCC
>JAOWBB010006939.1:0-15314 GCA_028565995.1 Ricinus marginatus
GGAGCGGGGGGGGGACGGATCGCGGCAAAAAAGAACGAAACTCAAAGCGAAATTACAAATATCTCGGGGCACTAATTAGCGTGGGGAAAACCGCCGAGGAAAGCCGAGGAAATGAATTTCCCATACGTGGAAGGATTCGACGGACGGTCCGGGGGTCGGGAGCGGAAGGGATTTGCCCTGCGAAGACGTGGCAGCAGCGGGGCATCCGCCGTCCGGCGACTCGACTCCCCGGAAGGACGACCGCCCCCGCAGAGCTTTCGCGAGCCTGTTTCCCGTCTCGTTCCGACCGGGCGAAAGTCAAAATCAATTTCTTCAAAAACCTTGCCCTGCGGGAAAACGGAAAGGCACCGAAAGGATTAGCAGCTCCCTTCGCATCTTCCGCTTCCTCACATCCGGGGCCCCGCCTCTTCATTCTTATTCATTCGAAAACAACTTTCTTCTATTTCGTACGATTTTAATTCAAACTTTCAAATCCCCAGTCACAATTTTGGAAAAGCGCGAGACATAAAAAAAAAAAAAAAAAAAAAAGGGAAAAAAATTAGAATTGGAATCGGCTCGGTCAACGGCCGAAATCGGAATTTTCCTTCCGGTGACGGACTTGGGATTTCCACTTTTCCGCGGACGCGATCGGAAAGACGTGCGGAAAATGTCCGAATATTTGCCTTAATCCGATGTTTTTAGCGAAAGGATCTTACCCGAAAGGCTTTTGATTTTCCGACTTCGTTCGACGCAATCCCGACGCCGGTGGCGCAGGAAAACCTGCGGCGAGAGCGTGCCTTTTCCGGCTTCCGGAAAAGTCGGATTTGCGGCGGGAGAGCAGAGGCCGAAAGCAATTATTCGCCCCGGGCGAGGGTTTTTCTCCTTAAATAAGAAATGGACAATTCCAATAATCCGTTAAAAGGCGTTCGGTTTGACGTCGGGACGTAATCCCGGACCGGACCGCTATCGGGTCGGGACAAATCCCCTAAGCCCGGGAAAGGTGCGTCGATCCATCAACTTGTCCGAATGATGGATTCTCTTGTTATGAATCCCGTCGCCTCCTCTCCGTTTGAAGTTTTTTCCATTTCCCCGGACGAAGCGGTTTCCCGCGGCGAACGGAGGCGGGCGGACGGGAGAGTCCCTTCCGCGCGTCGTCAGCGTCACGTTGGCCGCCCCTAAAGCGAGAGTCCCGGGTAAGGAATTCGCCCTGACCCCATTCGACCCAAACGATCCGCCATAAATTCGTTTGTCAGATAAAAACGGAAAATGGTAGTCTTCCAGCGTGGGATTTATCTAAACTGCCGCTCCGTTCGAGCGCGGTTCCGACTCCGGTGCCCCGTGCAAATTTCCCGTCCAAAAACTGCCGCGGGACCTTCGCGAACGATCACCCGTTCGCGAGGATAAAAATTCCGAACGTCCGATGCACGCGTAGCTCCCGGCGGGAAACGACGGCAGGGAACCGTGCGGGCCGGGGCAAAAAGCGCAGATAACTTGTCTTTTTCGTCCCGTTTGTGCCTCGCAAAACCATTTCGCCATTCAATTTATAAAACCTCTTCCCCGCCTTCGTCTTCGCTGTCGGGAAAGTCTAAATTAAGCAAACGAATCAAGCACAATGTTAAGATGAGGGTACGATAAGAAATGTTTTCACATAAACCTAATGGACCATTAAGATATTACAAATCATCTCGTTCAAATAAGGGTTGTTTTCTTCATCCCTGCCCCACCCCGCCCGCTGGAGTTTCTCATAAAAAATGCGTTTCTGCGACGGAAGTGGGGGCAAAACCCGAAAACGAGAGGCACGGGGAGAATTCAATCACTTCTCGTACTGAGACAATGTCCTTTTTCTTCTTCTTGGTTTCGCTGCCGGCGCTGCCGGTTTCATATAATTTTCTAAAAGGTTTATAAAAACTCATTTCTCTCTACATTTTTTCATTCACTTTTATAAACCAACCGCAGCGGTAACTTTTTCTTCGGATCCGTGCCACGGGGGAAAATTTCACCTCCGAGATCTCGACGCTTCCTCCACCCGCGAGTTCGCTGCCGCTGCCCGCTGCGGCACCGGGAGACAGTGCATGGCTGCGCGTCCCCGCTCGTTTTCCTCTTTCTCCGCGACGGTTTCCGGCCGTTCGAAAGGAAACAAATCGTTACTTCCGTCGCTTATGCGAGGCTTCCTCTGAGGTCGCGCGAAGGCGAAGGAAGCGGACGGAAAAATTCTGCGGTTGTTCCGGTCTTCGGCAGACGGACGAGGAGGGCCGGCCAAAAGCGAAGAACTTCCTCCGGGAAATAAGCGGACGTCTCTCGTCCGGACTCTCGCGGTCCGTGACGGACTTCTTTCTTCCCAAGCGAATCGAGTTCGCGTCGCACGTCAAACCACCTTCGGCAGTCCCGAGCTTCTCGTCGCCGTCGACGGTAGCGGAGGTCGGACTGCGGGACGGCGGCCGACGAAAGGCGTCGCGTTCGAGATCGCCGGCGGCGCGGACGGCGCGACGTCACCTGAACTGCACCGGAAGGCGGTGGAGAAAGACCGATTTCGAACGGAAAACGACGTCCCACATTTCCGGCACGGATTCGAGATACTCCAACGACGCGAAACGACGGCTCACAAAAAGTGTTTCCCCGGGGGCGGAAATTAACATAATGCATCAATGAGGCAATCGCTTAATTGCGACGGTTTCGGGAGCCCGCGGCCAACCCCCGAAGCCACCGCCGGGAGTCCGTCCGCGTCAGCGTCGGCACGAAGGCTCATCCTTCGTCGTCCTGCGCCCATTTCCGCTTTCCCCTCGTGCAAAAACCCCGACGTGATCGATATATCGATTCACCGGTTATCCTTATTGTTTTTCTCCCCCACCCCTTTTTTTTTTTATTTCCAGAGTAAGTCACCGCGATTTTTGCTGACTTCCTCGCCCGCTGCGGAAGAAGAGAAGAAAAAGGAACGTCACTTAACTCAAGCATCCAAGAATTATGAGACCATTAGATTTGCTATTTCCATTTTTATCGCGCCATATAACCGTTGTACAAAAAGTATACTGACAAACACACGTTCGCTTTACTCTTAGAGTAAGTTTACTTTTTATTTATTATGTCACTTCGTTCCCTTTCTTGCCGTCGTTTGCCGCGGATTTCTTTCTTTTTATCGGGTTATTATGTAACGTCCCCGTCAAAGGGAAAACAAAAGGCCGCCTCCTTCGTGCGAAATTCCGCCGGAACGCCGCTCAAAGCGAACGGGCCCTTTCCGCCGCCGACCGAAGCGGCGATCGGCACGGATCGATCTGCACGAAATCGCGCCGGAAATTTCTTTATCGTCGGCCATAATCCGAGGCAAATGGAGAATGAAAACGTTAAAGTAAGATTGGATTTGTTTCCGGTACATTTGGCGAGTGCTCCCCGACAGCTATGCATTAGCGAAGCTCCATTAACCGCTTGCAAGTTCATCGACGGCGACCGTCGCCGTATTCGACGTCGAGCGACCGGACCTTAATTAATTAACCCGGGTCGAATTACCGGAAGCCGGTGTCGCGGCGAACCCCCTCCCGATGCACCGGAGGACCGCCGCTGCTGCACCGCCTGCGTCTTCCGGAAAATTTCTTTCTTTTTCCCGGCTCTCCCCCGGGCGCTTCGCACGCACCCCGAACATCGGATACGGGAAATTAATTGAAAGTCAATTTTATTGATTGATGATCTTACGAAAAAGCCTTTTTAGACTCCGGGGAGCGACGCCCGATGCCCCGGCACTCGTTTATGACGCTGCGCCACCCCTTTCGTGTAGCCAATTTTTTTGGCGATTCCCCCTCACCGCCCCGCTTTCTTGCGACGGAAGCGACGCCGCCGTTCCCCAGGTAGGCGGGCGCGGCAGGTACCAAGCAATCCCGTTCGTCGAACGCCGCTCGCCCCTTCATCCGTTCCCCGCCTCGGGTCCGGGAGAGAGCAAAAATTCGAGATGCGAAAATTTTTTTCCTTTCCCTTTTTTCCCACGTTTTGCATTCAGCACGCGATGCTCTAACCGGCAAACAAATGCGGAACAAGTCGTGATGTCAATACGATCAACAATTCCCGTCGTTCCTATGCGGGTTTTCGGCCCTCCGTTCTCGCCCCCGCTCGCCCCCGATCGGACCCACCCCCCGAGGCAGTCGAAAGGGAGCTCCGGAACGAGCGGGTCCGCCGCGGTCCGCGCTCGATTCCCCTGCCGAGGTCCATAAATCTAACGGCGGAAGTCTCGGGTGCGAGATTCGGCAAAGTTTTCCCGAGGCTTCCCGTGGAGCGACCGCCCCTTCCGGTCCGTAATCGAAAAGAAAATTCTTTTTCGGGATAATTCCTCGCGATTAGCTCTCCCGAAAATTCCTAATCTCTACTTCGGGGGCTCTTATTTTTCGGAGAGTTTCCGGGGGCAGATTAAGTCGAATTTTCCCCGTTCCCGGTTTCCCGAGCGTCGCCCCGAAGGCTTCCTGCCCGAAGAAATATTTAATTAAAAAGAAAAAAAAAAAAATAATGACGGAACTTGGAAAATGCCTCCGTCTCGTATCGATTTCCATTACCGTAATTCATGGTTGCGAGTGTTCCGCCTTTTTCTGTCTTCCTTGCCCCCGGCGAATGTTTACACATCATTAAAGTTAACTCTATGGCGATATACGAAGCTTGGGATTTATATGTGTATGTATATATATACATATATATATACACACATACATATTTATATGCACGCGTGAGTTGGTCTCTCCCGCTCGACGTTTCCTTCCACTTTCTTCTGATCCGCGCAGCATTCTGCATCACCTTCCTCGCGTTTCGGGATAACGAGGAGGCCATTAGCGTTCCGAGATGGGCAACGGGGAACGAGGTTGAATCGATCCGATTTCCGGTGCGAGTAATAATTTCCGGACGATTCCGAGCGATTGTTTCGACGTGAAGCGGGTATTCCGTGCAGTTTTCGGTGGGTTTACGCGGGGCGGATAAAGGCGGAGGAAATAATTTTCCGACAGAAAGGTTCGGCGTCAGGTGTAGCCCCCGGGAGCGCGCGGCGGGGAGGGGAAAGCACTCGGGAAGGGGGGGGGGAAGGGAAGTGACGTCGAACGAGAACGGCGCATCGCGTCGAAATATCAGGCGGCGGCGGCGTCCGCGATGTGACGCGATAGTCGAATGCGCGCACCCGTCGAGGGCGAGACGTTCGGATCCGGGCTCCCGGAGAAGTTTTTCCGAGTTTTCCCACGCGATCCGCCGCCGCAGTCGCCGAGTTTTCCTTTTCTCCTCCGCGGAGCTATGGTCGCTAACTTTCGGTTTCGATTCGTCGCCCCTTCCGAGCCTTCCGTCTCGAAGGGATTTTCGCGCCCGTAAAAATCCACGTGCTTTTCCGAGGGTTCCCGCGAACGGAAATCCGGGATTTTTTGTTTTTTTCCCCTTTCTTCCGTCAAAATATGGAACCGGTTCGCCCGCGGTAAGTTTCAACGTTCGAAACGAAGGCGCGGCGGGGCAAAATAATCAGTCCGAGCACTTACGTGATGTGTGCGGCCGCGTCGACAGTAATAATAAATAAGCTTCATCGAAATTCGATAGATTTATGCAAGGCCCCCGCCCAGCTACCCCCGAACTATTTACGTAAGTGATATCGAAACGGTGCCTGAAGAATTTTCGGGTTTTCACGTTCGCTAAGTAAATCGAAAATTTTATGACTTCCAGTTTGGTTAAGGCTAATCCCGAGGCTCCCCCGCACTGACCTCACTCCTCGGTCAACAAAGAAACGGGTCCGAAGTTAATGGTTTATTCATGGACAGCAGAAGTCCAAACATTGGGTTTCGGGCCCGTTTCGAAGCGCGATCCAACCTCTCTTAACCCAAGTAGAATTCGAGCCCGGAGAGCCCGACTTTTCGAAAGGCGTAATCGGATTTGGTTTCGCGCTCCGTTTCCCGGTTTTTGCGTCCTCCCCGGCTTCGAAAGGAGCGCCGGACGTCGGCGGACGACGGCGCCGGAACCCGACGAAGCCCGCTCCGCTGCGGGGGGGGCTCGGACGCGAAACGTTTGCCAATTCCGAGTTATTCCTCGCGGTGCGACGGAGTTCTCTCCCGACCGACGCGTGAGCGTCTTGAAACCCTCGTCCGCGGTCTCTTTGCTTCGCTTGGCTCCCGAAACGGTTCTCGATTCTGTGGAAGCGACGTGAAGCACTCCCGCGCCGGAAGGTCCACCGTTCCGCAAAAGAAGGAGCGGCTCGCACTCCCGGGGACCGCCTCGATTCCGCCGGTCCGCAGTGCGCGAGGCCCTCCCCGTCCGATCCTCCCGTCGGAGCTCGTTCCGGACAAGTTCCCGGGCCGCTTCCACGCGACGGTTCGCACGGAACGATCGCCCGACGAAAATTCCATCGAGAAGCGGTTTGGCGTTTTATACGCGGACTGGAAAAAAAAAAGAAATTGCGAAGAACCATAAATTATATTGGTCATATCATGTAAGGCATAAAATCTATCCAATTTAGATTATTAGCGCATTGCATGTTCGCCATCCGTAAGAACGGCCTTCGGCTCTCGACACGATCGGCAAGAATGAAATTTCGATGCCTTTTTCTGCATGTTTTCCGGCTGGAAATGGCCACTTCCGCAAGTGATGCGGAACCTTCGGCGCTGCCAACCTTCTCCGCAGATCATCCGCCGCGGCTTGCTCCGATCGGAGGGAGCGAGGAAAAGAATCGCTCCCTTATCTTGCTTTCGCCGGTCGATTAGCATTGCTCGGTTAAAGGAAAAGCAATTTGTCCCCCATCTTGCTTTCGGCTCCTCCGCCGTCCCGGGGAGTATCAAATGTCATTTTCGAAATGTCGAGACCTACATTAATTTTCGGTTTATCTATTGTAGCACGAAAGCGTCGCGGGGCCGCGTTTCTCCTTCCGGCCGTTGCCATCTTCCGCGTTCATCATCCCGGCAGCGTTCCTCTTTTCGGACTGCGCTCTCGACCTGATTTTCGCGTTTTGCGTCAATTCGTTTTCCTAATGCATATTCCGCGGGGAATTTGCATAAGTTCTAAGTTCATATGACCTCCTCCCCGCCCCGGGGTTTTCGCCGCCGCGGAAGTGGCATAATCTCCCGCGGCTGGCGTGGGAAAACGTATCCGGGGTCGCATTCCGATCATCCCCCGGGGGATGAAAGGACTCGGGCTCGTCCGCGATCTTTCGCACCGCGACCCGGTTCCTCGTCAAACGCGCAACTGTCCCGGTCATTTTCCGGGATCGGCACTTCCTTCGAGAAAGTAAAAAGTCTGTTTTGACGCCCGTGGACTTGTTGCTCGTGCGGATTTCCTCTTGTTTTGTTCGGGGCTCTTCTTTCCATGGAAAAGAAAAAAAAAAGGCGGATAAACCTGGAATTGTTTAGCAAACATCGAATAACATCCCGAAAATCTATCCGAAGAGTGGAGGCCGTGCTTCGAGGGCAACGTGGCACGAAATGTGGGGCACTTGCAATCGCGTTTCCCGAAGAAAAGAATATATATATTTTTAGCATCTTGCCGGGGATGAAGAAAAGGGAGGAAAAGATCTTTTTTTTTTTTATTTTCCCGCTTTATTATTCAGATTAAATGTAAGAAATGTAATCCAATTGAATGGAGTAAGAATTTCCCATTCGAAAAAGAACTCACTTTGGAATTGCCTAATCTAATCCAGAATGAAAAATATGAATTTATTCTTTCTGTTGATTTGATTTGGATCTTTCAGCGCCTCCCCCCCCCCCCCGGGTCTCCCAGCGCTTTTGGATAAACATACAACTTTGACTGCTAAAAGTACTGAGAAGAAGCGCAGCGGCAATAAAAGAGATGGAAGGAAAATTTTGAAAATCAAACGGAAGGGAGCGAGGGCAGGGCGGGGGCCGTGGAAAATGCCGGGAAATTCTCTTTCAATCGCAAAAATGGCGAAGGAATCTAACAATTACGAGAGGTTATTCATTTCTTTTTCGTGCCGTAAGGGCCCGATCGTATCCGGACCCAGTGCAAATTCGCGTTTCGCTGCCGGCGACGGCACGCTCCGGGTCGGACCCCGGCGGTGCCTTGCCCCCGGGGGCACGCGCTGCAGCGGGTTTCACGTGCCAACCCGAAGGAGCCGGGTCTCCATCCCCGGTAGCCCCCGCATCTCCCCCAAAAATGTTTCTTTTATTTCAAATTTCTTTTTCTGCCGGATTGTGTTTCAAATGCTCTCCTCTTATTTTCTTATTGCTCGCATTCCCTTTGCTTCCATTATGTTTCTAAACCCTTAACAAAACTTCGTAAAAATTACTTCTTTCTATCCTTTTTCGTCTTCCTTTACATCTCCACGCCCCCGACAATCGAGCCGCGTATCGCGGATCGGTTGCCGAGCTTCCGGAAGCCAGGCGTTTCCGAGGCCGTCGCCTCAGCCCCGGTCGTGCGGTGCATCCCTTCCGGCGAGCGAAGACTTCCGGTTCAAAAGGGAAGGGTTTTTTTTTTTTTTTAACGTCTTTTGTCCTCCCGTTTTCCCCTGCAGAGCAGCTAGGATGCGAACTACCTCGGAATGAACGAGCAGAGATTGCTCCGCGAGCTATGCGAGGCAGCGAAACCTAAAAAATCCGGACGACGAAGTGCGGAAGTTGTGAAAATATAACACTGCAGCATCGAGATACCAAGTGAAAACGCCGAGTGGCAGTTTAAGGGTGAATTTTCCGCAGTTTTGCTTCGGAAGCTGCGTCAACGACGAAAAATAAAAAAAAAAAAAAAAAAAAAAGAAAACCCGCGGAGCTTTCCTCGTTTTCTGTGATGAAGAAAAAGGATAGATCGTCCGACTCATCGTGAAAGAACCTGAGAAAGACTCAAAAGGGACGAGGATCATGGTTTTTGGATAACTCTCAGACGGGAAAATGTTGGACAGCAGAGGAGTGACGAACCACGGTCGGTGCCTCACCGTAAGCATCCTGCACTTGCTGACGATCATGTGCCAGGGTAAGTACCGGTCCTTTAACCTTTCCTTCTGACCCTTTCGGCGGTCCCGGAGACTGCGGAAATGAAAAGCAACAAAAATTACTTTTTAAATTGAAGCTTTAATCAAAGCTCCAACCATTTTTCAACTAATTTCGCAGCAAATGTCCCCTTGCTATGTGCTTTTCGTGGGAAGCTTCCTTAATTTCCTACAATTTTTTTTTTTTTTTTTGTGCTTCACGGATGAAACTCCCATATTTTTATGGGACGAACAACAGCAAACCAAGCCGACGGTGTAATTTTTACTTATTTATTAAAAAATTCGTTTACATTTCATTAAACTGGAAAAACGAGCAATAAGATCACTGCATTCGGCGCTAATCCTCTTTTTACAGCATTTCCTCTCGTCCCGGCTCGTTCCCGCCGCTGGAAACGATCCTAAAACAAAAATATCCTAACCTCTTTACGTCTTAGATTTGCGCACGCACCGCAAACCCCTTTGATGACCCGTTTTTTGGATATTTCTTTCTCGCCGCTAAAACAAAGGGAAAATTTTCTCTTCTTTTAAAATAATTTTGATTCAGGATTAGCTTCCGATCGTAAAATTCGCTTTTCAGATTTATTTTTTTCATCAGGTAACGAAATCGAAAGGCGAAAATGATTCTTCATATGATGCGAACCGGAAGTGCATTTGCAACTGTCGCCGAGTGGAGTTCATCGCTTTATCGGCGACAATTATTGGGTTTAAATCTGCGGTGCTGTCGCCACAGAATTTCCTCTTATTAAATACGAGGCTGTAATCGGAATCGCGAGCGAACCGACTTCGCCGGATCGCGATTTGCAACCGAAGAAAAATGGCAGCGAATCGATTTGAAAAAACATATAATAATTTTTTCATTTTTTTTTTTTTTTTTCCTAACGTTCCCGCCAACGAAGGCAATATTTTCGCCGTCGGACAGCAGGAGAGAGAGCTTTCCCGCAGGAGAGGAGGGAAAGCGGGGGAAAAAGAAAAGGAAAATCGGATCGGGAAACGGGGCGGGATCGGAAGACGAACGCCGGCCGAGGCAGCCGCCCGCACGGCCGTCGAAAAGGCTCGAAGGGCGACCGGGGGCCGCGGGGGCAAAAACACGCGGCGGGCAACGCCGCAAATTATCCCGGTCTCCATTAATCGCAACTCCTTTTTCTTTTCTTTTTTTAATAAGCAGCGAAATAAATAAAACAGCTTCGGCCGTGCAGCGGGGAGCACCAAAAGCGGGCGCTGCCGCCGTCGCCTTCCCGCGATCGGGCCCCCGGATCTGGGGCACGTAAAAAGCGGGCACATTCCAGCCGGAAGCCGCACTCCTTGCCCCGCGCAGGGAGAGCGGCAAATATTTTTGCCTCGCCGAAGCTATCTGCGCTTTGATCAGCTACAAAGGATCGCGACTTTGTTCTCCGGGCAAATCGAGAAATATTAATTAGAAAAGAGCCACAGGTAAAGGAAAATTTTATTCCGTCGCTATCTGGAAAACTCAGTTAATGCCAATTTAAAAATCCTTTTCATTAACCTTTCAATTAGCAAACGGTTGAAAATTGAAGGGAAAATTTTCCGGCGATAAAAAATGTATCGGATCCACCGGAGATCGGGGCGCGGGCATCATCGGCGCCGAAATCTCGCAAATCGAAGCACCGGAAATCCGAAAATTCGCCCAAGATCCCTTCGGAATATTTAAATTCCCCATTTTTGCGCCGTCTGAGCTAAACCGAACTCCTTTCCTCGCTCTTTTCTTTCCTCGTTCGTTTTCCGTTTCGCGGCCGGAAACGGGTTTCTGTTATTTCCCCGAGGGCAAAACGCGAACGTCTCATTTCTCCAGCTTCCCCCGGTCCCCCCCGAAATTTTTGGCGTCAACCTCCCCGACGCGAACGACGGGGGTCGGCCGTCGAGAAAAAAGGCTTGCGACCGACCGAAGGAGGTAATCCATCGGATAAAGCGGCAGGAAACCTAACTGCTCCATTCCAGATCCCACTGTCGACCTGCTTCAATTTATTTAATCCCATTTTCCCTTTTCCGGGTAATTTTTAACCTAACATTCTCATTTTTCCCCCCCCCTCCCTCCCTCCCCGCAATTTTCGGTGGTTTTTGCAATCTGCCAGTTTAGCTGCTGACAGGGTACAAGAGAGAAAAATTTGTTTCCACTCCGTTACGGTCGCATAAAATAACAGAAAATTATCTTTCCGCTCTTAATTTTTTACAATAATACCCGGGCATTTTTGTGCATTTCCCCATTCACAATGGACGCGAATCCTTTTCCTTCGTCACGGAGAGTGAATCGCCGCTAAAATGCGTTTGCCGAGCGAAATTTCCCCTCGCCCCCCCCCTCCAAAAAAAAAGGGCAAAGGAAACGCCGCGCAAAATTTGTTTCCCTCGCGACGGCATCCGACGTTGCCGCCGCTCGGTTAGAACCGGCGAGTTCGGGGAAAAAGTTTCCCCGGGGCGACGGGGAAAAAGTTTCCCGCCTCGAAGATTAAAAATCAGATGATCCCCGTAATGAAAATGAAAATCTCCTCGGATACCGAAAGAAACGTTTTCGGAGCCCGGGAATGGAAAATTCCTCCGGACGTCGGACAAAAAAAAAAGTTTCAAGTATCCTTTTTCGGTACTCTTCCCCCCCCCCCGCCCCCTCACGGCATTTCTTTTTTTTAAGAAAATTTTCGATTATCTTGAAGCGTTTGCTCATAAATATCAACGAAGTCATTTCCCGGTTCATTTTGTCGAAGAAAATGGCGCTGTTGGGGGGGGGGGCCTGTGCAAGAGATAAAATTTTTTTTTTTTTTTTAAATGCGACCCGGTCGGAAAATGGTCGCTGCAAATTCGAGTCAGGTAAATCGCTGCGGTTTACGCGGAGTCCATGCATTCCCGATTTTCCCTTCTCGCAGGGATCTGCAGGCGGAAATTTATTTAAATTAAATTATCCGGCATATAATTTAAATTATGAAAGTGCCCCGTAATTACGTGAAATATTCGGGCGGAGGCACAAGGGAGGCGGAGCGCCAAGTACGCGGGGGCAACGCTGGAAAATCAAAAAACTTGGGGGGCGTCTTTCCCCCCGCGAGGACCTAAGAATTCCCCGGGGGGGGAGGGAAGGGAGAGGAAGGAAGAAGAAGGAAAAAAATCCAAATCCAAACAGCAGAAGTGAACCTTCCGGTGGTTCGCGCAATCGCGGGATGAATGCGGCGCGTGCACTGCGAGTGCAATGAAAGATTTGCGCATCGACTTACGAGGCTGCTGCTTCCGCGTGACGAGAGAGGGGAAACGATACTTTGTGATCGACCCCCGTCCGCGACGGAAAGTGGCGCGACTGGGGGACCGATCGGTGGAGGCCTTTCTTCTCCCACGATTTCCGGCGCGGGGAGGTTCCTAAAAAAAAACATTTCGGGAGGAAGTTCCGGTCAACGACTTGACCGGGGGCTCGGCGATCATAATTCAAAAAATGACTTAAATCCCAAATGAGTTCCATTTTTTAATCATGCCGCACGTACGGGGGCGAAAGCATTCGCAATCCCATAAGAAGGATTATCGGCGTCTATCAAAAAATTCGATTTTAACGAAATTCAATATCGGAAACGGGGAGGGGGTGAAGGGGGGAGAGGGTCGGAAGTGTATGTGTTATGGCGTTGGGGGGGGGGAGTTCCGGAAGGTAAATTTTCTCCCCGAGAAAATCGAGGTTTTCATTTATTTTGATCTTCATGCGGAAATCGGATTTGTGGAAAATCACGGGGGAAGCTCTTCCCCTGTGCACGCGGGTAATTCTCTAAAAAGCATTGATAGCCGGGTATCTTTCCACGGATCGAGGGCTGCTCGGGGGATGCGGGAATCGAACCTCCCCGACAGTAAAAGCGACGGCAGCGAGGGCGACTCCGCCCGCTCGTGAACCGGCAAGCGAATGCCTTTTCGGTCTGCCGGAGGAAGAAGGACGTCGAAATCTCCGAGATTTTCCCCAAATTAAATTTACCCCATCTTATTGGGATATCGAATATAAATTCCCGATTTGGAAACATTCTGAAATTTTCATCCCGCGGGATGATCCCGGCGCGACCTTGCCCAATGCCCCCGAGGATGCATTTTCCGGAATCCACTACCCGGGAAGAGCACTCGGGAAAGAATTTAAAATTCCGATTTGCAATCCGGGAAGTCTTTCGGCTGCCGATTTGAAAATATCGGAAATTTTACAGGAACGCTGAATATCCTGCCCGGAAGTTCGACCCACGACGCTGCGGGGAGCCGCTGCCGTCGCGATTCGCGGGTCGAAAAGCGAAAATTTCTGCGGTCCAACCGAGAACGCGAAGATGCTCGAATATGGGAATATTTCCCGAAAGCGGACGTGCATCACACCCGACAAAAGTAGGTTTTTATTTCGATTCCAAATTACCATGATCGGGACGGGGCGAATAATAACAAGGGATGAAGAGGAAAATGCGGCTTTCCCGCCGGGGAAAACGCTTTCCGCCGTTCGGTTTCGGCCGGCGGAGAGTTTTCCTCGCCTTTCCTCGATGGCGGCCCGTCCCGGAACTTCATTGACGGGGTGAAATCCCAGGTTCTCTCGGTTCAACTGAATTTTCCTCCGGTCAGGGAAAAGAAAATTAGTCCGGGCGACGAGCGAAACGGGCAACAGCTTGCAACCTCACAATGGAAAAGCGGGTCCTTAATTTGCATATATTCCGACTCTTCCCGAAGGTTCCTCCCGATCCCTTTGCATACACTTCCAAAATGTTCCTCCTTTTGTTTCCATTTTTAAATAGCTTAACATATTCACATTTGTAGGGCGATATTTTCACTTCATGTTACCTTAAATTTCCTCTTAATTGCTGTTAACCGTCCTAAATGGGTTTTTGCCTCTCGGAAAAAAAAAAAAAAAAAAAAAGCCTTTTCGATTCCAATTTCCCGGCGCTTTGCGTTATATTTATGGACACGAAACCTTCCTCCTCCTTTTCTTCCCGTCACTCGCCGGAAAATTCATCTTCGTTAATCCGGAGCGACGTGGATTTTGCATAAATTTTTACCTTATCAAAAAGCGGCGAAAGGTAAAAACCGACCCGCGGCCCCTCGCGGCTCATTTGGGCCCGCACCGATTCCGGGCCACGGCCCCGAAGACCCGAGCAAAGTCGCCCGCCGCAGCGCTGGATTTGAACCGGAAAAAAAAAAAAAAAAAAAAAAAAAAATCTGACGTTCGAGATGGCCGCACAGTCCGTTAAAATAAGTTTTGCCCAATGGTAATTTGCAATAATCATCCACGCCGCATTTGCGAATCTAATTTTGCGATCCGTTTACCCCGTAAGCGGGATTAATGCGAAACTGACGTCTCATCCGACGCTTTTCAATTATTTTCCTCCGTTTTTTTTTTTAAAAAACGAAATAAAAATTTACTCCAAGCTACCCGGCTTTGTTTTGAGGCGCCCCGACAGGAGCGAAGTGCCGTCGGCCCCGATTCCAGGTTGCCGCGGATCCCACGCGAAGGAATTTTCCGAATTTTCCCGCCGGAGCTCCCACCCGAAGGCGGCTTCGCGCCTTCCGGGAGACTCGACGGCGGGAGGCGCTTTCATTCGGACGCGTCGGAAAATCCGCGGAAATCCGACCGGGAGCGGGATCATTCCAGCCTGGAATTAAAACCAATTTTTTTTTTTTTTTTTTTTTTTAATTCCTCCCGAACGTCGGTCTGTCGGACCGCCATCCTGTTGGTGGCCTCCCGTTTCGACTGACCGGGAGGCGAATGTAATTTTATGCGTTCGCGAAAAGTCGTAAAAATGTGGAAATTCGCACCTTACAGTAAATGACAGGAAATCGGCTTTGAAATTTATTTATTTTGCATTTCCCACCCCTTTCACCGAAGATGGAGAATGAAGAAGGAGAAATTTTTCTTTCTTTTCCTTTTCTTTCCTTTTTCCCTTTCTTTTTTTCCTTTTTTTTTTTTTTAATACTTTTTCATAACAATCGCGGAGTTATGAATATCTAAAAAATTAATGCCGAAAACAACTTTTTAATAACAACGATTTTCGATTTTCTTTTTCAGAGTTTCCCATTTAATTTTAGGTAATTAAATAAAGGAAGGGAATCCGGCAAACTTAGATATTCTTTTTTTTTTTTTAATTTATACAGTTGGGGGGGGGCCTTCCGGGGCTTCCCCGAGCGCTGCGCCTCCGCTCCACCTTCACCCCCCGTAAGCCTCCCCCCGCCGCTTTCTCCCGACACCTTTCTCCAGTACTTTCTCAATGATACAACTTTCTTTCATAATGAAATTCTCATTTCCGTGCTCCGTCTTCATAATCGAATTTTTTTCGTGCCCCCTCCCCTCCTCCCACCGGTCCCCGCTTCCACCTTTTTTTCCGACCATTCCAGTATTTATTTTTATTTATTAACTCCCGGGTCGCGTATCGAAGTCGCGTTCCCCCCCGCCCCCCCCCCCCCCCCCCCCCCC